>PVKC010008137.1:0-28789 GCA_004027635.1 Crocidura indochinensis | reverse complement strand
TGCTTTTATATTTCCTTTTAAGAGAACAAAATCTGCAATTAACTTAAGGAAGGAGGAGGAGACCACTGTTTCACTTAATATCAAGAATGACATGCAAAGCAATATAAAAGAGGTGTTACTTCAGAGAGCAAAGGAATTGGAGCGTTATAAAGCAATACAGATCGAAAGTGACAAAACCGTGAAAGAAAATATAGATACCATCTTAGATCGCATGCAGGAAAAACTCAAGACAAGAAATTTGTCTGTCTCTCTAATTGAAGCATCTAGACAAGCTGGCATTTCTTATATTGTTTATCCCAGGAAAATTAAAAAAAAGATTACCAGTATAAGATTCAATAAATCTGCAATCGTGTTTGATGAATTAACCAGGCCGCCAAAAATACTTAAAAGGTCTTGCTTAATTAATTATTTTTAAATTTTAAGAATTGAATTATGGTTTTGGATTAATTGTATAATTTCACCGATTGTATAATTATTATTTTATTAAGCACTGAAAATATGTTTGATTAATAACTAAAGAAGCTTTTTTTTTTTTTTTTGGTTTTGGGCAACACCTGGTGTTGTCCAGGGGTTACTCCTGGCTATGAGCTCGGAAATCGCCCCTGACTTGGGGGACCAAATGGGAAACCGGGGATTGAATCACGGTTTGTCCTAGGTCAGCCACATGCATTGCAAACGCCCTACTGCCTGCACCACTGCTCCGGCCCAAGAAACATTATTTTTAATAAGTGGCTGTTTAATAGTATACATTTGTGAATGGTTCTAATTATAACGTAAAGGTAGAGACTGAGTGAAAAGTATGAAAACTAAGTAAATTTGAGAACTAAAAGAAGTGTAAGGATGTAATACCTGTCAATTTATTTGAAATGATTGAAATGACTAAATACCCAAATCAACCCCTGATTCAAAAAAAATAATGCCACCCTTTGAAAAATCAATATATTGTTAATATGTAACACTTTCAAATTTAGAAATTTTGTATCATGGTACTCTAGGTAAGCTTTTTCGATTTATTTTACTTTGTTTTATTCTGTGGGTGAATTCTTAAGCAGTGTTCAGGAGGTCTGGGAGGCCCCACTATCCAATGAAATACTATTTTGCTACATAAGTGAATGAAATCTTATAATTTGCAGCAAAAGAGATAAACTGAAAGGGACATAAGTCTCAAAAATTTCAAGTCCTATAATTACATTCAGATGTGGTTTAAATAATTAAAAAGTAACTTTTGAAGTTAAAGTCCAATTAGTTCTTTCTTGAAGAAAACAAAAGGAGGTGGACAAATCAGGACAAAAGTCATAAGTATATGTTGAAAAGTCAGATTGTATTCTGTGATTAATCTTGTCTTTTTATTTTAAAATAAAAATGGAAATTTATTAAAATATACAATATTCATTTATTTAATTGAATCACAATGAGATGCACAGCTAAAAGTTATCATAATTGAGTGTCAATTACCAATGCACAACACTACCAGAGTGTTTACATATTTTGGCACCAATGTTCCAGTTTTCCTCCCACCCACCTACTGGCCCTCTCACTTGCCTTCTTCTGTGACAGGAATTTTTTTCTCTTTCCCTTTCTTCTTTTATTTTCCTATTAGATTCTATGGTTTGCAATAGTGTTTTAATGATGACTCTTACTTTGTATAAGCATATTTTTGTTATGTATCCCTTAAGTTTATATATCTTAATACAGCATATGTCAATAATTAATTAATAAAAATATGTTGGCAGATAGGTAGAAGATTGGATTAAACAAAGAGCAGAATGAAAACACTGAATTAGGATAATATTGTACTTCATAAGCAGAAAAAGCATTCAAAATGCTTTGCATGTAGAAGTCCCAGATTCCATTTCTGCACCTCTTAGAGAAGTCCATGAGCACTGTTTCAGGAGTTTCTCTACCAAAAAAGGGGAAATTTTCAACTTCAAGTAACAAAACTTTGAAAAATCCTGGGTTGAGCTTTCAGCCATGTAGCTGAAAGCTGGCTTTCTCGGGAGGAGAGGGTTGGCCAAACCTCTGCCTTGCCAAAGCCATGCCTGCTTCATTCTTTATCCATAATCACTGCTTTGCCTATGGCCCTGATTCATCACTTTACAATTATCTGCAGAGACAATAATCTGATCAAACTAGGTATGTTGGTATTTGGCCTATTACCACCAGGACTCTTTTGGAGTGAGTGCAAAAACTTTTTCCCTTCTCCCCATTTTCTTGTACTTCCAAGAGACCTGACAGCCATAACCATGTCCACAAAAGCCACAGAATCAGCAATCATGGTTTGAATTCCTACCATGTGGCCACACTGGTGGCCATGTGACAACTTCAGTTGTCATCTCCATAGGGACACATCCTCTTAGATGCCAATGTGTAGATGAAGTCACTTAATGTTCGGAAACAAAATAGCTAGAAACAAGAGCTTACTAAACCTATTGACATTGAGTTAATGATCTCATTGAAGATACATTAATTTTCACACATTTGCTTGTCACCATACTTCTCTTTTTTTCTTCTTTCTATTCTTTTAAAAATATTTTTTCTCTAACATATCTGGAAACAAATGTATTATGATCAACTGTATCAACTATGTCATACACAAACTTTTACTAAAGTAAATAAAAAGCAAAAAAGAAAATTATGGTAACAACTTGCAGCCACTAAGTGGAGAGAAGTGGAGTTGTCAAATGTAAGCAAAAGGAAGTGACTTTATTCACTTCGATTTTCCTAATGTTTGTCTCCAATTCTTTCAGTAATACCTCAATAAAATTATGTTATTTTATTTTCTTTTATTAGGTTTATTTATATCATGTGTGTCTAATATAGCCATACAGTAAATCTTATTGAGTAAAAATTGTGTAAAAACTGGAAAACTTTGGGCGAATAAACCTAGAAATAAAGTTTTTGAAAACATATGTTACCTAATGTGATAATCTACAACAGAAGGGTATAGCATGGAGTGATTATTTGGTAGCATAAGGTGTAGATTAAATGTTTATCTTGTTTCCTCAAGTTCATGTTCATTCATTCTTCCTGGGTGAATTCCTTTCTAATATCAAAGTTTTATCTCCTAAGTTCTCTATTGCAATTTCTCTAGTTGGACACAGGATGTAACCCAATCCTGGTTTCTTGTTTTAGTAAATTGTAAGTCTTATAGTCCTACTCTCTCCTAAACTCTACTGGGAGTCTTAGGATGTTATTATTTTAATATAGGTAACTTTTAAATTTTAATGGTAGAATTGAGTTTTTAGAAAATCAGTATGTAATTTTATTTTGATAATAGAGAAGTACAAATTTATGTCATTAATTAAAAATAATATGTACTTTTTAAAAACTGATCATCTTTCAAAAACTAGATCAACATCTCATGATATCCTTCCTGGACAGAAGAAATTATTGTTTAGAATTCCAGTATATGAACGTCAAATTCGGAGTCCCAGCCTACCAACTGTTTTAAATTTTGATGAATTTGTCAAAAAGAAGGGAGGAAAGCCAAAGATTCTTGGTCTTCGGTCATGGATTTTTAAGTTGTTCTCTAAATATAAAATTCAAAAGGAAGTCCCCAAAATAACTAAAATAAGTCCTCCCAAAGAATATACTCCAGTAGTGAAAAAACTACCAAACTTGGAACTGAGTGATTCTTTGGAGTCTGATCTTTCTCCAGAGGTCATTAAACATTATACTTCTGAAGTGGAGCAACTGACTGAAGAAATAAATAATAAGACAAAATATCTTGCATTTTCGTATTGTAGACGAGGAGCTATTTATAGGAAACTAGGAAAGTTACAAAGTGCCATGAAAGATCTAGAGGAAGTAAGTTACATCTAGAAAAAAGTCATATTAATTGGGCATTTTGATGTGTGTGTGTGGGTAAGATACAAAGACTATTGTAAACTATCTCCCAAACTGTAATAATTTTGAAATAAGTTTGCCAAGTTGGGTGGTAGGAAGGAGGGAACATTAGGACATTGGTGGACTGCTAACTCTGGGCTAAGAATATTGTACTTCTGAAACTTATTAAACAGTATTGTAAATCATGATGCCTATATAAAAATAAATACAAATAAAATGGAGAAAATTAGAATGTACACTGTTTATTATTTATGGTATTTTCCACAGAGATATTAAATGAATATTTGTAGTATATAGTGATACTGTGAAATTTCAAACTTTTTACAATTAATAGATTTTATTTATGTTAGGAGGCACATTTTATACTATCCAAAGTCATTGAATCAGTAATATTTGAAAATTTTATTCTTAGGATATCTTTTTTATTTACTAACTTTAATGGAATTTATATAAGGCTATATAATTTTATAAGTTTTTTAAAAATATTTTTAGGCTATACTCTTGGAACCATTGTTTCTCAATGCCTATTGGCATCGACATTTCATTTATCTTTTCCAAGATAAAGTTAAAGAAGCTTTGGATGACTTAAATTATATAAACAAACATAATAAAAATAATGCAGGTGGGTATTCTGTGCATAAAATATATCATTATCTAAGTTCTTGGTCATTTAATGACATTAAAGCGATACATAAGGTAATAAATGTCTCTTAGAGGTCAGAGAGGTAGTACAGTGGTTAGGGTGCTTACTGTGCATGTAGCTGACCTGAGTTCAGTCGTTGGCACCACATATGGTCCTCTGAGCATCATCAAGACTTATCTCTGAGCACAGAGCCAGGAGTAAGCACAGAGCATTGCCAAGTGTAGTTAAAAAAGAACAAATAATTGTAAATTGTGGTGCGATTAGCAGGGCTTTTATGCATTATGTTTTTTGGGCTCCTAGGATATATCCTTGTAGGGTGAAGATGTGGTGGAGTCCACTGCAGATATATCCTTTCTGCTCTTCTCTCTTAATCTTCTGACTTCTCTTCTGTCTCTGTCTCTGCATTCTCTCTCTTCTTCCTATTCTCTCTTCTCCTGTCTCTGTCTCTTTCTCTGTGTCTTCCTGTCACTCTCTGTTTCTCTGTCTTCTCTTATTTCCCTGTCTCTCCTCATCTCTCTGTTTCAGCCCCTTCTTATTTTCTATGTATCTTCTTTTTCTCTTCTTCCCTGTTTATGAATAAACTTATTCCTTCTTTTCTGTGTATCTATTTCTTCTTCTCTTTGTATCTATCTTATTCTTCTCTGTCTATTCTACTGCATCTTCTCTGTGCAACCATATTTCTTATTCTTATTCTCTATTAGTCTCTCTGTCTCAGCTCTTCTTATTATTCTTTATTTGTCTCCCTCTTATTCTCTATGAGTCCCCCTATCTGTCTCAGCTCTTTTTCTTATTCTCTATTCATCTGTTTGTCTCTCCTAATCTCTCTTTCTTCCTCCTTTTTCTTGTGACTTATAAAGAGGGGACAGACGAAGGGTTCCCACAGAGAGAGAGACGAATAGAGGATAAGAAGAAGAGCTGAGACAGAAAGAGAGACGAATGGAGAATAAAAAGAAGCAAGACAGAGAGATTAAGGGAGAAGAAGAAGAGAGAGAGTGCAGAGATAGGGACAGAAGTCAGAAGAGTAAGAGAGAAGAGCAGAGATAGGGAAAGAAGAGAAGAGAGACAGGGAGACAGAGAAAGAGACAGAGACAGACAGAGGAGAGAGAGAGAGATCGAACCAGGGAGGATTAGGCTTTTTTGGACAAACCTTTTGTCCCCCCAAACCTCTTTGTTTGAATCATTTATTGTGGATGATTATTGCCAAGGTCTCCCAGAGAAATGGGAGTTGGTCACTCAATTTGGGAGATATTTGGGGACCCTTGATATATTAGCCATAAAAATCAACAACACATATCCTTAAGGGTATTGATGGATCATATGTAAGATCAATTTTTGGACGAGTGTCTATGTTGTTTTCCACTAAGCTGTACCAGTCATCATTCCCACCAGCAGTGAATAAGAGTCTATTTCTTTCTTTTCTTTTCTTTTTTTTTTTGGTTTTTGGGCCACACCTGTTGATGCTCAGGGGTTATTCCTGGCTATCCTGGCTATGCGCTCAGAAGTCGCTCCTGGCTTGGGGGACCATATGTGACGCCGGGGGTATTGAACCGCGGTCCGTCCTAGGCTAACGCTGACAAGGCAGACACCTTACCTCTAGCGCCACTGCCCCGGCCCCAAGAGTCCATTTCTTGCTGGTCCACGACGTTGCTGGTTATTTTTTTTCCTTTGTGGTGTGTTGCAGTCTTCGTTGTGTGAAATGATATTTCATTGCTGCTTTGATTTTCATATTCCTGATGATTAGTGATGTGAAATTTTTTTCATTTGCCTTTTGGCCCATCCTTATTTCTTCATTGAAGAAATGTCTGTTAAATTCTTCTCCACATTTTTAGATGGGCTTAGATTTTTTTCTTGCTAAGTGCCCTGTATATCATAGATATTGCATTACTATGTTCACTATAGTAGTATTTACAATAGCCAGAATCTGAAAACAACCGAAGTGTCCGAGAACAGATGAGTGGATAAAGATATTGTGGAAGATCTACACAATGGAATACTACACAGCTGTTAAAATGTAGTCATGAAATTTGCTTATACTTAGATATGGAAAAATGAGTGATTGAGTGAAATGAGGGAGAGGAGAAATAGATAGAATAGAATAGAATACAGTAGAATAGAATACAATAGGAAGATAATAGACATAGAATAATCACACTTATTTGTGTGATGTAAGAAAAAAAAAAGGCAGTATGGCAAGAATATCCAAAGACAATAGAGATGAGGACCAGGAGGACCAGTCCATGGTAGGAAGCTTGGCACAATTAGTGGATCAGTGCAGTTAGGGTAGATAAAGGACCACTAAGACAATGATAGTTGAAATTGATCATGCTGGATAAGAATTGGATGCTGAACAGAGAGAAAGTAATAGGCACAGTACTCTTTCATTAACAATAGTACAGACCATAGCATCTAAAAGAGAAATAAAGGGAAGGGAGAGAGTGTGTGAGAAAGAGGTAAAATAACTACCACAGAGGCAGTCGAGGGGTAGGGTCAGATAGAAATAATGGTGGGGGGAAATGAATGTGCATGGGTGAAAGGGTTAAGTATGTTCATTACTATGAACACCATATGAAACTCTATTATGACAACTTATTAACCATGGTGTTTAAACAAAAGGTAAACAAGTAGTAAAAATAGCCAAATAAAATACCTAACATCTCATGAAATACTCATGACTTTTCCAAGTCAATTTTTTCCTGATATGGTAAATTTAAAGTAATATGATCCTGATTTATTTTCAAAGTACTAATAATAGCTTAAGATGTGAACACTATTGGTACACCATGAAATAACTTGCCTTTTTTTTGTTTGTTTTGTTTTTTGGGCCCACACTGGGCGAATCTCAGAGATTACTCCTGGCTCTGCACTCAGAAGTTGCCCCTGGGTTTGGGGGGTGCATAATTTGGCTAATCCCACAGAACATGAACTTTAAAATTTTGTTGTAGAAGTGATTCACAATTTTTTTTCTTAACCACAAGTCTGAATTAGAGTATTATTATTTTAAAGACATATCTGTTGGGTGAAAATATGTGTTTATCCTTATGTGTCATTCTATAATAATCTTTAAGTGTTACATTGAATATTGTGATAATGAGAAAATGTCATATTTATTTTTGTAACACTAGTTCCCCAAACTAATCCTTAAAACAAAAAAAATGAACTTAATAAATATGTTTTGATTTTAACCATAAGTCATTAACATTCTGTGCATTAAAATATTAACGCTTTTATTAACTTTTTGTTATGAAATGTTAAAAACTATGAAACATTTTAAGTCCAGGGTAATTATTTTACTTCATATTTAAGTTAAAAATATTTTTAGACTATAGAGATAGTACAGTGGGTAAGGCATGATTCTTTAGCATGGTCCTCAAACCTCACCAAGATTGAGTCCTGGTAAGTTGATTGTAAACCAAAACAGAAAAAATGTTCTTCAATATAAAAGAATGTTTAATTAGTCTTTGAAAACAATATTTTCATTGTTAAATTAAGAAAGACCTTAGGGGCCACAGGATAGCACAGCAGGGCATTGGCCCATTTCGATCCCCAGCATCCTATTTGGTTGACGAAGCCTGCCAGGAGTAGTTTCTGAAAACATTCAGGAGTAACATTTGAACACCAGTCGGTGTGGCACCAAAACAAACAAACAAACAAACCCCAAACAAACAAAAGACCTTAAATGGTTAAAGTATATTAGAGAAACAATATTTTAGTACTCTGTTGTAAGGGAGATATTTTAATCATTAAAATTTTTCATGGTAAATAAAAGAACTGTTAACCTCTCACAAATTTTATTATTTTAATTCTTTAGAGGTCTATTTGTCTAAGGCAGAAATTTTTAAAGCAAACAATGAGATTACGTTGGCAATTCTAAACTATACTCAGGCAATTAAATGCAAGCCCACAGATGCTGATATTTATTTCAGGAGAGGTGAATTGTATGAAATGGAAAACAGAGTATTAGCCATTGATGATTTTTCCAAGGTAAGTTGTATCTCACATAATCCCATTATTTATATAATCAGCTTGAATGGTTTAAATATTATAGTAAATTGTTAAATTTATTTTATATATTACATAATAAAATTTGTTATGTTTGGACCTAGAACATTAAGAACTTATATTAAAACAAATAAAAATAAAAATAATTATTTTTTAATTAAAACAACTTGATACTGCTTGCTCTTAAAAATTATTCATGAAGAATGGCATTTACATCAATTATCTTGTATTTGACAATGAAAAATGAAGTAGACTTTTCTAATTCCCTCTTGAATTGTGAAACAATTAAGGAGTCTTTGAAAATTACTTCTTCTTTTCAAATAATAGAAAAAATTCTTTAATTTCTGAGATGAGGTTGATTTTTTTTTGCAACAAACACGTTCTCAAAAGTTTATTTTCACTGATATTCTGCCATACATACATACTTATTTTATGAGGGAACAAGATTGTAATGATTAAAGGTTTGACGAATAAAAGATAGGTACATGAAAATCTTATGTTCCTTATTTATATGGAATCCACATTTTAAAGGACATAGATTGCATAAATAAAAACATAAGTGTACAGTTGCAAACTATAATGAGGTATTTGAACGAAACAAAGATGATGTGGTTATTAACAATTATTTGATGTTATCAGGCGTTTTCTATGGGGAAGTGAATTGTTTTTGTTCTTGTTTTTTGGCCACACCCACTCAAGTGTTACTCCTGGCTATAAGCTCAGAAATTGCTCTTGCTTTGGGGGACCATATGGGACTCCAGGGATTGAACCAGGTCAGCCATGTGCAAGGCAAAAAGGCCATACCACTGTGCTATCACTCATGCCCAGGAAGTGAATTTTTAGCTGCATTATACTTCAAGGCAGCTGTGAAGTAAATAGCTCCCAGATTGAATTTTGGACCACATCCTGTGGTACTCAGGGTTTATTCCTGGGTTTACTCTGCTTCCAGGGATCACTTTTCCTGGAACTTGGGGGATCATGTAGGGTCCCCAATATTGAACTTGTGTCAGGATCATGCAAGCCAAGTGCCTTCTCCACTATGCTATCACTCTGGTCTGTCTCCTGACTTTTAACTATAAATTCTTCTTCTAAGTACATTAGGAATTTAGAAGTCATTGCAATAATTTAGGCATTCGCATGTCCAACTACCATGTTACTTTATTTGCAATGATTATTTACACACTTAAAAGTGTTGTTTTAAGAAAATATTACCTTTCTGTTCATTTCTTCTATGGGCATTAATAGTTTAAAATTTGACTGTCATACTTAAATATCAAATAATTTGGTTTTTCACATTTCTTAAATATATTTTTGCATTTTAGTTATTTCCCATTTTTAATAATTTATACTATTATAATTTATAATTTTTAATTTTTAATAATTTAAATGTATGAATTTAATAATTTACAAGTATGTTCATACAACTAACTTGTTTGTCATTATGAAAGAAATGAACCATGTCAATATCAACTCATCCTCTCCCCTCCATCATTTTATCATCTGACTTCATTCTTGATTTAATGAGTCAACCCTGATATCTACTATTGTGTTTATATACAGTAGGGATAGATACTGAGGTACACTCAGTGTACCCACTCTAGTCAAACAGCTCATCAGTAAAATTTTATATGCTGTTTTTTATTCTGTCATAAAAAATCTTTTCAAAAATTTGAAGTCAACTTTCTAAAGATACCATCTTCAAATATAAATACAAAAGTATTGACATCTTAATATAATATTTTAATGTCTTAATATAATGTAAAATTAAAATAATGTGCAATTTATTTAGTTTGCTGAGGTTATAGTCTTTCCTTTCTCATTTTGATGTTGTGCCTTTCCTCCACACCCCATTCCCACATAGTGTATCTTTTATGATTCTAAAAGAACTGACGCATTAATGAAACGTGGGTTATTTCACTTTGAAAATGAAATGTGGATGCAAGCCACACAAGATTTTACTGACTTGTTAAATGTGAATCCTCAAGATTCTCAAGCAAGGTGAGATATTAATTTAATATTAAAATTTGGGGGGAGTTAAAGTGTTCATTTAAGGTAAAGAAAAAACAAAGTTCACTCTGTGAGCAGGGAAAGTTGGGGCCTCTTTCTTAATATAAATTTTGAAATAATATTAGTTTTTAAACACATGCTTTGAAGAAAACTGCTCAAAAATATCAAACAGAAAATTTAAAATAGTGCATAATAGTGCTACTGAAAAAAAATTTAGTACTCTAACAATTGTAGATAATTAGATTTAACATGCAGAAAAACATGTTAGAATTATTTGTTTAACCAGTTACCATTATACAATGGTTTTTACAGTTATATAATGTATGCATACCTATATACATGACCCTTTTTTTCCTTTGGGTTTTTGGGTCACATCCACTGGTGCTCATGGGTTGGTGATTCCTGGCTCTGCAACTCAGAAATCACTCATGGCAGTCTCGGAGGATGTATGGGATGCCAGGGATTGAACCCTGGTCTATCCCAGGTCAGCTGCACTCAAGGAAAATGCCCTACTGCTGTGCTATTGTTCCAGTTCTCTATACATTACCATTTTAAAATATATTGGTATATATTGTTTTCTCTCTTTAATTTTTCTTCAATATTTTATTTTTATCAATTGAGCTTAAAGATCATTTACTGTAACTTAGCCAATAAACTTATTGGGACAGTTACAGCTAATACAACAGTTCTTATTCTGTTACTTTTTTTTCTTTTTTTAAAATGACATTGAATTTATAAAAATTCTTTATTGTTTGATTTCAAGCATACAATATTTCAATTTGATCTCTTCACCAATGTTTACTTCTTTCCACCAGAGGCCCCTGGCCCTCATTTGTGGTATTCCCCCACCTCCCAATCTGCTTCTTCTAGAGGTGCTCCCACACCCTCTTTTGTTTTTTAAAGTTTTTGCACTGTAGTTTAAGCACTGTTACTGATAGGGTTTCATACTTAATGCTTTATTACCTTTCCACATCTCCTTTCCTTTGTTGAACACTTTCCTGAGCCAGTTTTTGCTCCATTTCTGTCTTATCCCCAGTTTTCCTCAGGTGGCATGTTTCCTACTAAATACCAATTCTTCGTGATTTTCTTCTATTCAAAGTTTTTTTTTTTGAAGATGTTTAAAATGTTATTAGTCATGCCTGTTAAATTTCCACTCAATTTTTATTGAAAATTCTTTTTATTAAAATAAAACATGCATCTAAAAAGCGTACAAAATATAATTGCAGGGACCAGAGAGATAGCATGGAGGTAAGGCGTTTGCCTTGCATTCAGAAGGAATCTCGGTTGGTTCGAATCTCGGCATCCCATATGGTCTCCCAAGCCTGCCAAAATTGATTTCTGAGTGTAGAGCCAGGAATAACCCCTGAGTGCTGCCGGGTGTTACCCAAACAAAACAAAACAAAGCAAAACAAAATATATATATACATATTTATATGTATGTGTGTATATGTATATATATACACACACATACATATAAATTTGCATTACTTTTTTTTTGAAGTAACATTCGCTTATAACTTTATGTTGGGGTTTGGACATTGAGTAAAATAAATCTACATCTGTACTTATTAATTATTAAATTATGCCTGCCACTAAAAGGTGAGTTTTATTCCATTAACATACTATTGATCTTTTTAACTCAATTTAATTGTCACCTCATATCTTTTGCCTTCAGTTAGCTATTGTTTTGTCTTTGTAGTCTTGAATTTGGTCTTTAAAATTTTTTCAATTATTTTTATTTAGTTAATTTATTGAATTTATTTAATGTGAGTTAAATCAAATGATCTTTCTAGTTCATCTAATGGCAGGTTTACCTATATTTCTGATAACTATAAATTATTCCAATGTGTATATAAATTATTTTCTGCTCTCCTCTTATTATTAGACACTTGTTCTATCTCTTGGTCACCATGAATAGTGCTGCTATGAACATTATAATGACCATTATATCTCTTTGGAATAGCATTCTTGTATTCTTTGGATACTTGGATCATGATTAGTTTTAATCTTAGTTTCCTGAGGAGTATATATTTTTTATTTAAACACCAAGGTTACAAGGTTGTTCATAATGCATGGTTTTTTCCCCACAGATAAAGTTGTTTATGATTGTTGTTTAGTCATGCAATGTATAATAATCTTCACCAGTGCACATTTCCTGCCATCAATGTTCTTTTCCCTCTCACCCTCCCTAATTCCCTTTTTCCTCCCACCAATCTTCCCCTGTCTGCTTCTGGGTAGGCATTCTACATTACTCCCTCATTCTTTTTTTCTCTCTCCTCATCTTTGACACTAAGGTATGCTCTACTGTCAATGAAGGGGTGCCATGCATGTCTTCATCCCCTTTGAACACCCAGTTCTTGTCCAGAGTGATCAGTTGCAGCGATCACCTTCACAGTAGACCCTTCTCTACTCCAACAATATTCTCCACTCTTGGTGACAAGCTTCTTATCATGGACTGGTCATTCAATCCTCGTCTCTATTGTCTCTGGATATCTTCACCATACTGTCTTTCATTTTCCCTACCATAGATAGGTGAGATTATTCTCTGTTTAATCCCTCTCCCTCTGACTGATTTTACTCCGCATAATAATATCCATGTCTATCTAAGTATAAGTAAATTTCATAGCTTCATTTTTTCTAATAGCTGCATAGTATTCTGTAGATGTTTCTTTAGCCACTCATCTGTTGTCAGGCACCCGGGTTGCTTCTAGATTCTGGCTATTGTAAATAGTGCTACTATGAACATAGGGGTGCAGAGGGCATTATTGCATTATGTTTTTGTGAGCCTGGAATATATCCCACAGAATGGGAGAAACTGTTTACCCAATACCCATCAGATAATGGGGTAATATCTAAGATATACAAAGTACTAACATAACTTAACAAGAAAAACACATCTAACCCCATCAACATTTTAGAAGAATAAATAGACAGCTCCTCAAAGATGAAATACAAATAGTCAAAAGGCACATGAAAAATGCTCCAAGTCACTAATTATCAGGGAGATGCAAATCAAAACAATGAGGTACCATCCCTATGAGTGGTAGTGCTGGATCATATGGGAGCTCAATTTTCAGTTTTTTGAATAATTTTTATATTGTTTTTCAGAAAGACTGGACTAGATGGCATTCCCATCAGCAGTGAATGAGTGTTCCTTTCTCCCTATATCCCTGCAGCACTGATTGTTTTTGTTATTCTGTTTTTGTTTTTGTATTTAAGATGTATGCTAGTCTCTGTGGTGTGAGGTGATACCTCATTGCTATTTTTTATATTTTACTTTTTCATTTTTATTTTAATATGAATATATTTATGTATACTACCAGATATAATTGATTTGTTTACACAAAATATTTATATGCTTTTTCCTATTAACTTCTCTGATGAAAACTTTCTGGAAAGCATAAATAATCACAGAATGTTATTCAAATACAAAATGAGATATGGTTTTACCAAAAATAGAAAGATACATTCTGCTACATGTGTTTAAATGTTTTCGTGTTTCTTTCTTTCTTTTTTTTTTTAACTAGGACATACAGGGGGAGAGTATATTATAATCGGCACTTATTTACTCAAGCAGCTGAAGATTTTTCTTTTGCAGTTCACTTAGATCCAAATAACTGGTTAGCACTGTATTATAGAGCCTGTTTATTTCGAAAGACAAACCCTTTGAGAGCACTACAAGATTATAGTGTTTCAGGTACTTTTTCCTACAATTTGCACATTTATGGGAATTTTATGGAGGTAATATTGGTTTATAAAATTATTACAGGTTTCATATATGCAGCTTCTAGTCTTGACAACTATATGCCTATGAGAAATTTATATGAAGGTCATCTCGATATTAATTTGGTGTGTTTAGTATAATGTATATATTATAATAATATATAAAATCATACTTATATAAATTTAGTATTTATATTCAGTTGTATCTGTTAGTATATTGAAATGTATGTATAATATATCATTATGGCAAAAATACAATTAAAAAATAAAATCTTTTTGTATTAAACCTGTGGATATTTCTGGAAATATAGGCCTATTTATTTAATCTGCCTACCCAAACTGCAGTTATTGTTCTGGGGGGCATTGTCCTATTTCATATACCCAGTTCATGAATCTGTCAAATTCAAGGTAAATATATATATTTCTTTCCACACTTGGCAGCACAAAGGTTAGTGCACTTGGAAACCATTCCTGACAGGCTCAGGGGAACCAATAGGATGCTGGGGATTGATCTGGGTCAGCCACGTGCAAGGCAAATGATGTACCTTCTCTGGTATTGCTCTGCTACCAAATTCAAAGTTTTTTTTAACTCATAAACGGAAAAGAAAAGGCTTTGAGAATTATTAGTAGAGGATGCCAAAAATTAAAAGTGTCTACTTCTACTTCACCCTATACTAGTATAATTCTTGGTTTGTGAGTATGTACGTACAAGCATGATTTCGAATAGAGAAAGCTCAGTAAATATTATTAGCTATTATTATGTGAATGAATTAAACTATCCCAGCAAGCATAAACTAGCCAGTTCTCTACATTTCAAATATTACTCTGTTCACTTGGGTACAAAAAATGCTTGAATTGCATCATTGTATGGGTTGCAGGATAAGAAATTAAAAAGCCATTTGGAATCTTAAAATGACAGTACATAGCTTCTCAGAGAAGAGAATCTAAGATGATTATTACTTCGCAACATTTTCTCTTCTTGGAATTGACTTGAGGAATTTAGGATATGTGAATTAAATGGTGTATAAAAGCCATTGTAATTCACTAGAATGTTTTTATTTAAATATGAAAAAGAGAATAAGTGAGGAGACAGTGTGATGAAGTCTAGAGTTTACTGATGAGTAGCAGCAGGACCACTGTCAGGGCATTCTTTTTGCTGTTGCTTCTGTTATTTGTAACATATGCAATCATGTTGCCTGCTTTCACTTCCAAGCTCAGCCTAATCATCCAAGTTCAGATGACTTTTTTCAACTGCCTTTCCTGATATTTGTTTGAACTTCACTATCTGCTACAGTCTGAATTTGCTAATTTGACAATTTGCAATGCCTGTTTCTTGATAAACTATTAAGAGAAACAGTGCTCTTCTAGTTGCAATTTGCTAAAATGAATTATAGTTAGGATATAGGTAGTTTTTGTCTTTGTATTTGGTCATGTATATGTACATGTACATGTATATTATATATGCACCCCTTTTGAATTTAATCTGTCCATTTGTAGACTGATTTATCATAAACTATCTATAAGGAATTTTCACAACTCTAGTGAGTTTGTGAGCCATGATAGACACATAGCAACTGACAAATATATCTTTATATAAAAGTTATTTTTCATTCATCAAACAAGTGTGCATTTTGCAGATTCATGTTATAGAATGTTAAAAATTTTGGGTTCAGGTGAAGTTTAGAAATTAGGAGTGGAAGCCGGTGAGATACACAGCAGTAGGGCGTTTACCTTGCATAAAGAAGGAAAAAATAATGTTAAAACAAGGCCAGAGAGATAGCATGGAGGTAAGGTATTTGCTTTGCATGCAGAAGGATGTGGTTTGAATCCTGGCATCCCATATGGTTCTCCGAGCCTACCAGCATAGAGCTAGGAGTAACCCCTGAGAGCTGCCAGGTGTGACCCCCCCCAAAAAATGAACGATGAACAATGTGCAGTAAATACAGACATATTTTTCTAGAATTTGAAAAAAACGTTATTTTTTTATTTTTAAGCTCTCATAAATGATGGATATGAGAATCTAAATTGTTTTCTACATCGGGGCATACTCTATGCAGATCTACATTTTTGGATGCTGGCTATCTGTGACTTTGAAACCATTATATCTCTTGAAAGGTATGTTTTCCTTTCTTTTACTTATTAAATTAGGAAAAAGGTAAAATTGTATAATATATATAAGACGTAAGGAATTTGCCTTGCATGTGTCCAATCAAGGTGTGATCACCCCAAACCCCATATGGTCCTCAGAGCATTATCAGGATTGATCCCCAATAGCAGAGCAAGGAGTATGCCCTAAGCACAACTTGCTGTGACCCCCCCAAAAAAAACAAAATAAGCAAATTAAGAAACCTAACAAAATTCCTCTTTATCATTAAGAACTTGTAGAAAACTTAACGAAGTATATAGTCATCCTAGATGAGAAAACTAATTCTACAAGTAAGATTATTTTTAAAGTCAGAGTCACCCTCATGTTCCATCAACATGTTTGTTTTAGATGCTTTTCAAATTTTAGAGGTTTTGGGAAGTGGTTATATATATATGGTTAATAAAGTCAATAAGCTTTTAGATAAAGTCTAATAAACTTATAGATAAAAAGCTAGGTTAGAGCCTTTGTAATTCACAGAAAACTGTCATGAAGTTTTAAAATAATTACAGATATATTTCTATTTATAACAGTGCCATGTCAAACATATGAAAATGGGAGGAAATTTTCTTTTTTTTGGTTTTTTGGGCCACACCAGTTTGATGCTCAGGGGTTACTCCTCGCTAAGCACTCAGAAATTGCCCCTGGCTTGGGGGGACCATATGGGACGCCGGGGGATTGAACCGAGGTCTTTCCTTCGCTAGCACTTGCAAGACAGACACTTTACCTCTAGTGCCACCTCTCCCGCCCCAAAATGGGAGGAAATTTTCTAACACTTCTGATTTATTATTATATTTTGTAAGGAAATGAGAAAAACTGTTTTCCTGTAGAACGTAGGTTCAGAAAGGTACAGATTGAAAGTTATACACACTATACAATTCATAAAACGAACTATAAAACTTAGAATTTAATAAAAAATACTTGAATTTATTTTAAATCATTCACTAGAATTGAAGGTGTTAAAATGACAAATCATTCTAATTTCATACTACCATCAAACTGTTTACTTAGCTTTACCAAGGTAAACTTTGACTCAGGAAATTCAAAGGGCATAGATACATAATGACACATTGATTTTCTTTGGTTATTTTTGAGCCAGAGGGAAAGAAAAGTTTTCACTATAAAAATTCAAAAAGTAGACAGAAACACTGATAGCCAAAAAAATCGGTCAGAATTTTTTTAAAGTAGGGTTATGTGCAGTTTCTTCATTCTGATCTAGACACATTGAACAGGGTAATTTCTAAAGTCATTTCAATATTACAAGTGGTTTTATTCTTAGAAAGCAACATATATTTTGCTTTCTTAGTTAAAATTATTTATATTGACTTATGTACTTTATTATATTTATAAATCTTCTAACACATTTTGAATAATTCAAATGTCTAACATGATTTTGCATTTTTTTAGAACTTTTGTTGTGGCTTATATAAATATTGGTCTCATATATTTGTTGCACCTGGACAATTACTTTGAAGCTATTTGGAATTTTTCTGAGGTTATTAAAATTGATCCTTTACATATTCAGAGCTATGTTTGTCGAGCAAAAGCCTATGACAAGGTATTTAAGGTTTGGGAATTTTGATTTTGAAAAAAGATTGGTTCAATATAATTCAGTATATTAATACGTTAATTGCTAGATATTTGCAGAGGCTAATGTGTTCAGAGGCTAATGTATTTAGAATAAATATGTTAAGTATATGAAATAGATATAAGCTTAATAAATTTCTTTTGACAGTGATAACTGCTGTACTTCTTTCCAGAAAAATATTAATGTCTGTTTTAAGGGTGTTGAGAAAACCATTGAGATGCATAGGGAGAAAGAGAAGGAAAAGGATCATTATCATCAGTATCATCATTCACCACACACTAAATAAATTTTAAGTGGAATGAGGGCCTGATATTAGACTGATTCTATATCACTAACGTACACCATACAGTTATTTTTAAATGGATTAAAGACCTATTATATTGAATCCTAAAATACACTAAGCAAAACATAGCATAACATTGAAAAAAAAAGGTGCTTACATCATCATTATCATCTGGAACCCTATCTCACACCATACACAAAGTTAATTTTAATGGATTAAGGACCTGATATTAGACTGAATTAATAAAATACATTGAAGATAACATAGCAAAACAATAATATTGTTTCTAGAGCTATCTTCACTCAGTGAAATAAGTCAAGAAAATAATAGCAATAAAAGTCTGCATAAAATTTGGAAATTTCTACACCATAAAAATATAGTTATAACTAAGAAGATAGTTGCTCTTGAACCACCTGAGAAAGGGATAATATCCAATTATTCCAGTACCCCAGTACATATGGCTGAATAAAGAAATTGTGGGATATATACTAACAGTAATAAGAAAAATCAAAATGCTGGAATTCACTGTTTCATGGTTGGAACTAGAGTGTATTCTACTGAGCAAAGTGAGTCAAAGATATGAGAAATTCAGAATGATCTCTCTTATGTGTGAAGCATAAACATCATAAGGGAATAAAATATAAAGAGAACAGATTCAGCCTTTGTCTGCAGAACTGAGTTTGCTAATGGATATGTGAATGGATATCTTGAATGGAAAGGTACCAAAGGGAAATGGTCAAGGGACACTGACATTGACACTCTGGTGGTTATTATGATGTAGTTGCATTTTGGAAAGTAAGAAAGACTCCAAGAAAGAAATTGAAAATGAGTTTGATATATCTGTGCAAAACTACTCTGTTTATCATTCACCTTTCCAGACCTCTGAGACCTCTGAGTAGGAGCACTGCAAAGAAAATCCTTTAAAAAGTACAAAATATAGTCCTCACAAGACTTCCAATTCTAATCACATTACCCAAGGTCAGAAACATAGCTGTCAGAGAAAATGATATCATTACTTATTTTATTTGAAGTTATCTTGAGGTCCCCTCTCACTCCCATTTAGTCCCAAGGTAAAGATATATATATATATCTTTAAATATATATATATATATATATATATATATATAGTCCGAGTCTGGTTATATTTTCAAATTATTCCATACATCTCAGAAAATGTAACTTTTAGAACCAGAGATCGTGAAGTTAGAATGTAGGAGCACTGAGGAACAATTTATGTGCTTATTTTTGAATTAATTCATAAACAAAACTAAACCCAGGAAGAGTGCAACATAAATGGAAATTTTGCTTATCTGCATAGTAGTAAGCTGCATTGTACTTAATAAAGACTTCTTTCTTGAAAACTTTATTTATTGATTGATAAATAAATTCTTTGAATCATCATGTGATCCACGGTTACAAAGATGTTCATGACTGAGTTTCATTCATACAATATACAACACCCTTCACCTATGTACATTTCCCATCACTAATATTCCCAGTTTCCCTTCCACACTTCCTCCTGCCTGTTTCTCTGGCAGACATTTTTCTTCCCTATCTCTACAAGATACAATTTAATATTATGTAAAATAAAGCATACTGTTGACTTCCATTTTTGCCAGCTTCAACCACCTATCTCACAAAATGTTTGCAGTTGCTCTGAGATCCAAAAGAAATGGATGCTTTTCTTTAGTATCAGGATTCAGGAAAACTTGAACAAAGTGATCAGTTGCCTTACACCTCTGATGCTCTGTGCTAATCCTAGAGAATGAGGTGAAACATTACTCAGAGTTGAAACAGTAATTCATTTTCAAAGTAATGTCTGGCATCTAGACGCAGAGCATTTCAGAGGCATATTTTTCACATCCACTGTAGTGGGTGACATATCTGTAGTCTGTCTTTTAAACATCTCAGTGTATAGGCTCTAACCTGCTTGACTCCAGGGTCAGACTCTTCCAAGAAGATCACATCTTTTTCTTTTAGGACCTCACAGTCTTCTAACTACTTCAGTTAACTGAGGAGAATAGTGTCTACTCTCTGTTTCTAATCCAAAGGCTTACTTGTCAAAAGTATTCTATTTAACCAATGAATGGACATGCTGTGCAAGAAGGTCACATTTTATGATTTTCATATGGTTTCCATTTTTATTTACCAGTTTTCTAAAGAGTCTAATTCATGTCACTTGACTTGTTGGGACCACGTAGAGAAACGTCCTTGGAAAAGACCTTACTTTTTACGTTTAGAATGCTTACATGTTTTGGTGTTTGCTACATGAGCTTGGTCTGAACATTCTGATATTGCTCAAACCCTTGCAACACATGAGTCTTGACCGTGATACCAGAAATTCTCTGTCTGTTCAAATCAGCTGAAATGAAGCAAGGCTGATGCTTTGCTACTGACCTGAGAAGTTGCACAAGGAGTGAGCAAAGCAAATGCTGTGTTCCCAATAGTATTTTGTCCCATTAATTCACGTACTTATAAACCAGTTTTCTAACTCTTAAATGGAATTAACTTCTTTAATTTACTCTTCTTTGAATATTAGTTCATTAACATAGGTAAAATGTAAAAAGGTTAAATAGAATACTTTTGACAAGTAAGCCTTTGGATTAGAAACAGAGTAGACATGAATCCTGAATCCCAGGCATAGAAATGACACAGTTCCGCACAACAGCTACAGGAACCAAATCCCATCCAGGACATTCTGAATACTGCTCAAACACCAACATGTACCAGCTCTAATATGATATCCTGACAACGAGGAAATTAGGATCCAATGAACACAAGAACAGGGTATCCTACCTCATCAACTAATGACAAGACAAAATCAGAAGACTTCACACTTTGGGTTGTGCAAAAGGCAAGAACATGATCTACAGATGACTGGCAGAAAGAGCTATGAACGGGCAGTATGTAATATGGGACCAGCAAGAAAGCCCTAGTCTAGGGTTTGTTCTATGACCTGCACAACAACCATGATCTCTAATCCCATGGACCTGACTGAGACAATTGCAACTGAAACTGAAACTGGAAACATAACAAAAGACGATATCCCAGGCTCCACCTGAGGGTCAACAGAACTTCTAAAATCACGAAGAAAGACTTCATCATAAGTTCTACTCCTTGACCTGTCCAGAGACTGAGATGTCTAGATAGAGAGGTCTGATTTTATCATCCAGATCGGAGCAGAAGTCTTCCATACAACACAAAAACACCAAGGGGAGAGTAAATGAACTTGAAAGGAGTCTATCGATAATCCCATGACAATATATTCCAAGGGTGGAGAAACCCTGTATCTCTTAGGCCAAGGGGATTCCCTTTTCGAATGACCCCAATTTTTACTGTGCCTATGCAGGAGGGGCGGAGAGATAGCATAGAGGTTAGGCCCTCGCCTTTCATGCAGAATGTAATCGGTTAGAATTCCTGTACCTGCCAGGAGCAATTTCTGAGCATGGAGCCATGAGTAACCCCTGAACACTGCCGGGTGTGACCCAAAAACCGAGAGAGAGAGAGAGAGAGAGAGAGAGAGAGAGAGAGAGAGAGAGAGAGAGAGGGGGGGGGAGAGAGGGTGAGAGGGAGGGTGAGAGGGAGAGATGGAGAGAGGGAGAGGGAAAGAGGGAGAGAGAGGAGAGAGCACAAAATAATATTTTTTTCTTTTTCTCTCTTCTTTTATCTAGTTTTAGTCGATTTCTCTGTTTTGGTGCAGATATTTAAGTAGTTGTCCACGTTTTTATTTATATATTTACCTTTTCTTTCTTCTTTTCTCTTCTCCCTTTTTGCGCTCTGTCATGTTTTTTATCTTAAGACCACGGCAATTATGTGGTGCATATCTTTATTGCTGCAATGCTCACTGGATATCTTATTTGATACTTTTTTTTGAACTGTTGTGCTGTTTCACCTTTTATTTTCCCCTTCGTCTCTCAAACCAAGGACGAGAGCCTCCAAAAGGACTCTGCCCATTGTTGGTGTAGTTGATTTTTACCCCATTTTATTGCTTTACTCTTCCTCAAACAAAACCACATAAATTGAACTATCTAGTCCTGCCTCCCAATTAGTGGGAGAAGTAATGGAGGTACCAAGACCAGACAGTTATAAGATCACTAAGTGGTGGACTAGACACAGAGGGGGTCACTCAATCTAGAAGCCTGTGGGGTGAGAGTGGAGGATAGGGGAGGCAGGATGGGAATGGAGGTGGTGGGAGGACAATTCGGAGATGGGAATTCCCCTGATTCAATGTTAACATGTACCTGGAATATTACTGTGAACGATATGTAAGCTACTATGATTAAAATAAAAATTATATTAAAAAAACTCTATCATAGAAAATAGATATTTTCTTTCTCCCTAATACATAATATGATATCTGGCATAATGCAGGAATTTAAAAATGTCTATGGAATAAAAGTACCAATAGATAATCAGGTGTCTCTATGAGCACACAGGATCTCAAATTTATATATAATTAAAAATAAGAGAGAATAACTAGAATTTATGACAGTCATAATTAGGCAAAATTATGTATTTGGATATGTGTAGTCATTCTTCATTATTAGGATATATGATTTTAAAATGAAAAATGAGGCCCAGTAAATAGAATAAGCATCTCTGGACGTTGTGGAGGACCTTGAACATTGCTGAGTGTATGAATGTGGTCCCCAATATCTGGAACCACCTTAATCACAGAAACATCTAGCACTGAATCTCCAGCCAGTTGACTGAGCATCTCTTGGAGTGTCTCTACTCCACAATCACCACTTAGGATAACTTCCCCCAAGAAAACTAAAACAAAACCATGAACTTTCATCACAAAATTTAAATACAATTTTTAATGTCCAATTATTTGATAATTCTTTAAAGTGCATTTTAGGGGCCAGAGAGATAGTATCATGTGCAGAATACTTTTCCCAATAACAGTTGGCTCCAGTTTGTTTCCTAGCAGCCCCAGTAACACCAGCAATAATTCCTGAGCTCAGAGTCTGTAGAAAGCCTTACGTACCATTGCATGTAGCTCTCCTGAAACAAACAAGCAAAAAAAAAAGTGGTTTTGGAGTTTGTTACTACAGAAATTTTGTCTTGAAGGATGGGAAGGATAAATAGAATCATTATGAGCTAAATTTCTATGTATTTATTACTCAACAGTTGCATAGATTGCCCAGGTCTGTAAAAGAGATTACTCGTGCTATCCACCTTCAGCCGGATGAAGTTGAGCTATATATAATAAGGTACCAGACATAAAATGAAATCTTACTTGACATAACACGTAAGATAACTCTGATCTCACATTAAACACAGTTCTTTAGTTTACTGGTGTCTCTCTAGATTACTGGTTATGTTGTTTCTTCTCCTCTTCCTCCTCTTTCTCCTTCTTCTCCTTCTCCTCCTCGTCCTCCTTCTTCTACTTCTTTCCTCTTCTTCTTCTTCATCTTCATCATCATCATCTTCTTCTTCTTCTACTACTACTACTTCTCCTTTTCTTCTCCTTCTTTTTATTCTTCTTCCTCTTCCTCCTCCTCCTCTTCTTCCTCTTTTCTTCTTCTTCATCCTCTTCCTCCTCCTCCTTGTGCTATTGCTCTGACCCCGTGTTTATGTAGTTTTTATGTTACTCATGAATGTAAGGACAGATGGGTTGAACAAGATTCTTTTCTTTCTTTTTTTTTTGGTATATATAATTTTTATTTAATCATTGTGTTTACAAAAATTTTTATACTGAGATTTCAGTAATAGAATTTATGCCACCCTTTACCAGTATGATCTTCCCACAACCAATATCCCACCATTTTCTCCCCATCCCACACTCCTGCTTGTCTCTCAGACAAACATTTTGCTTTTCTTCCTCATTGTTATTATCATAGTAGTTGTAATTGTCATTAGTTCTCTAGCTGTACTCACTGCTCTTTGTGGCAAGCTTCATGTCATGAGCTTGTTCTCCAGGCATTCAGTTCTGTTGTCTCTGGATAATATTAACATATTGTCTTTTAATTTTCTTATGCAGATGAATGAGACTATTCTTTGTCTATCCCTCTGTCTCTGGCTCATTTCACTCAGCTTAGAAGACTTCATGTATACCCATGTATAGACAAATTTTATTACTTTAGTTTACCTATCAACTATATATATCCTACTGTGTAAATGTACCACAGTTTCTTAAGTCACTCATCTGTTTTTAGACACCTGGTTTGTTTCCAGATTCTGGCTATTGTAAATAGTGCTGCTATAAACATAGGGATGCAGAATACATTTTGTATTGTGCTTTTGTGTTCCTAGGGTATATACCTAGGAGTGGTATTGCTGGATCATATATGAGCTCGATTTTCAGTTTTTTGAGGAATATCCATATTATTTTCCAGAAAGTCTAGACTAGACAGCACTCCCACAAGCAGTGAGTTCCTTTCTCTCTGCGCCCCCACTAGCACTGGTTGTTCTTGTTCTTTTTGATGTATGCCAGTCTTCTTGGCATGAGATGATATCTCACTATTTTGACTTGCATCCCTGATGATTATTGATGCAGAGCATTTTTCCATGAGCCTTTTGACTATCTGTATTTCTTCTTTGATGAAATGTCTTTTCATTTTCTTCTATTTTTTCATAAGTTTAGATTTTCTTATGTTACGTTCTGTTAGTACCTTGCATATCTTGAATATTGGCCCATATCTGATGGGTGTTGTACATGGTGTTAGATAAAGTTCTGATTTTACTTTTTCACACGTGGTTGACTATTGTCCCAAAATCACATGTTAAAGAGGCTTTCCTTACTCCAATTTGCATATCTTACTCATTCATCAATGATGAACTGATTGGTGTTCTTGTCTGGTGTTCATTTTCTGAATATTCACATCGATCCCATTGATCTGAGGATCTGTCTTTATTTCAATATTATGCTGTTTAGATGATTATTACTTTGTGATACAATTGAAATTTGGGGAAAGTGATGCCTTCTTTTTCCTAAGGATTGCTTTAGCAATTCCTAAGCATTTGTTTTTCCAAATGAATTTAAGGAATATTTGATCCACTTCTTTGAAGAATGTCATGGGTATACTTGAACAAATACTTGTGTCCACAGAATTCCTAAATATAAGTCTCAGTATTTAAATGAAAAAAAAGTGATACAGTGAATTACATTTCAAGTGTAGTTCACGTTTCTCCCTATTGTCCCATTGAAAGTGATTAGTTATCAAAGCAAAAAATATATTCTATAATATGGAACATAGTATGGTGGATTGCAAATGCTTTTGATAAAAACTTCATATTTTTCATCTTTTAACCATATTTCAACAGTTTACAAAATAATTCCCCCCTTTTCTACTCATTATCTGGATTTGTCTTTTAATAAATTTTCAGTAGCAATATAGCATTTCAAATACAGATAATTGAAAAAAAATTGAGTTTTTCCAGATTTCATATATTCTAAATAATTTTCACATCACATATATGTCCTAATTAATGTAGCTTATGTAAATAATGTAATTAATTATGTAATTAATGTAGTTATGAAACATACCATTTTTCATTGTTTTTATCATACAATTCATATAAATAAATATATTGTTATAATTTTAAAAATGTCAAGATGTTTTCATCATATATAAGTAGGTAAGAATAAATTATAATCGAAAACATTTTAAAAACAAGCTTTTAAGAAACTTCATTTTAGAGAAATTATAACTGCTTATATTTACAAAGATATTATTTCTTCCAGAGGACAATATCTTCTTAGGATGAAAAATTTGGATCTTGCAAAGCTTACTATTAAACAAGTAATAGAAATGAACACAGGTAAATATTAGTAATGCAAAACTGTATTGTATTAATTGAAAAAAAAGGCTGGAATTTCTGCGAATCTACACCTGCCCAGTGTGGCCTGACTGCAAAAAAAATTGTGAGTGCTGTCTGTTTCTCTCTCCTGTCCTGTTGCTTGAACCTACTGGAAGTGGGCCGAATCGGCTCCAAAAAACTCTCTCTCCCAGAGGTCCATTCTAGGGCGGGAACTCCCAGAAACTCCTTCTTAACCTGAAAACAGGCAAGAAGCAGCACTTTGCAAAAACCAGGTCCCTGTTTGTGACGTCAGGCTGATTTTTCTGTGAATCTACGCCTGCCCAGTGCGGCCTGACTGCAAAAAAACAAAACAAAACAAAACAAAACAAACAAGCAAAACTGTGAGTGCTGTCTGTGTGTTTCTCTCTCCTGTCCTGTTGCCTGAACCTCTTGGGAGTGGGCCAAAAGGAGGCTCCAGAAGAGGAGCCTTTTCTAAGGAAAGAACACCATTGCAACAAGAAGAAAAAAATCACACTAAGGACTGTGCTATATCACTGAAGCTCAGCATTTCTCTCTGGACTGTCTTCTCCACTGCGTGCTCGGGCCTAAGATTTGATCCTGTGTGAGGCTTCTTCCACGGAGGACTCCACTCCCCTGTAGGCAAATTGACCCACCGAAAAGGGTGGAGCCAGAGGTGTTTGGCCACGTACATCATTTAGCCAATGAATACCACCGCAACACATAGAAAAACCCACAATACAAGTGTGACAATGGCGAAACAATACAGGACAGCATCAGACAGAGTACGAAGATGACAATTCTGACGACCAGATAATGACCAACGAACTAATCAATCTCTCAGATAAGGATTTTAGAAAAGCAATATGGAAGATGCTCAAAGAACTCAAAGAAACCATGGATCGAGTAGAACAGAACACTAATAAGAATCAAGAAAATATGAAGACAGAAATCACAATACTCCAAACTGAAATAACATGTCAACTAACAGGCCTGAAAAACTCAGTAAATGAATTGAATGACAAAATGGATAAGCTTAACACCAGGGTAGAAGTGGCTGGTTTAACATCCGTAAATCTATCAACATAATACACAACATCAAAAACAAGAAAAATAAAAACCACATGATCATATCAATCGATGCAGAGAAAGCATTTGATAAGGTTCAACACCCATTCTTGATCAAAACACTCAGCAAGATGGGAATGGAAGGAACCTTTCTCAATATAGTTAAGGCCATCTACCACAAGCCAGTGGCAAATATTATCCTCAATGGAGAAAAACTAAAAGTCTTCCCTTTAAATTCTGGCACAAGGCTGTCCTCTCTCACCACTCCTATTCAACATAGCACTGGAAGTACTCACCATAGCGATTATGCAAGAAAAATATATCAAG
Source organism: Crocidura indochinensis (assembly GCA_004027635.1). NCBI lineage: Eukaryota > Metazoa > Chordata > Mammalia > Eulipotyphla > Soricidae > Crocidura > Crocidura indochinensis. The sequence goes on along the minus strand of PVKC010008137.1, from coordinate 1,398 downwards.
GGAATCCAGAGAAGAAAGGAAGAAGACAAACTTTTGCTTTTTGAAGATGACATGATACTCTACTTAGATATCCCAAAGATTCTACCTAAAAGCTTCTAGAAGCAATAGAATCATATAGCAAGGTGGCAGGCTACAAAATTAACACACAAAAATCAATGGCCTTTCTATACACCAGTAGTAATAAGGAACAAATGAACATTAAGAAAACAACCCCATTCACAATAGTGCCACACAAACTCAAATATCTTGGAATCAGCTTGACTAAAAATGTTAAGGACCTATACAAAGAAAACTATAAAACTCTGCTCCAGGAAATAAGAGAGGATACACGGAAATGGAAAAACATACCCTGCTCATGGATGGGCAGGAGTAACATCATCAAAATGGTAATACTACCCAAGGCATTATACAAATTTAATGCGATCCCTCTAAAGATCCCCAAGATATTCTTCAAAGAAGTGGATCAGGCATTTTTGAAATTCATTTGGAACAATAAACACCCTAGAATTGCAAAAGCAATCATTGGGAAAAAGAACATGGGAGGAATTACTTTTCCCAATTTTGAACTTTACTACAAAGCAATAATTGTCAAAACAGCATGGTATTGGAATAAGGACAGGCCCTCTGATCAGTGGAAAAGGCTTGAATACTCAGAAAATGTTCACGAGACATACAGTCACCTAAGTTTTGATAAAGGAGAAAGAAATCCTAATTGGAGCAAAGAAAGCCTCTTCAACAAGTGGTGTTGGCACAACTGGCTAGCCACTTGCAAAAAAATGAACTTAGACCCCCAGCTAACATCATGTTCAAAGATAAAATCCAAATGGATGAAAGACCTTGATATCAAACCCGAAACCATAAGATACATAGAACTACACTTAGGCAAAACACTCCAGGACATTGAGACTACAGGCATATTCAAGGAGGAAAATGCACTCTCCAAACAGGTGAAAACAGAGATTAACAGATGGGAATATATTAAGCTGAGAGGTTCCGCACTTCAAAGGAAATAGCGCCCAGGATACAAGAGCCACCCACTGAGTGGGAGAAACTATTCACCCAATACCCATCAGATAAGGAGATGATCTCCAAAATATGCAAGGCACTGACAGAACTTTGCAAGAAAAAAAAATCTAATCCCATCAAAAAATGGGGAGAAGAAATGGACAGACACTTTGGCAAAGAAGAAATACGAATGGCAAAAGACACATGAAAAAATGCTCCACATCACTAATCATCAGGGAGATGCAAATCAAAACAACTATGAGGTACCACCTCACACCACAGAGAATGGCACACATCACAAAGAACGAGAACAAACAGTGTTGGCGGGGATGTGGAGAGAAAGGAACTCTTATCCACTGCTGGTGGGAATGCCGTGTAGTTCAACCTTTATGG
>PVKC010008136.1:0-28534 GCA_004027635.1 Crocidura indochinensis | reverse complement strand
TTTGCATGAAAGGCAAATGCCTTACCTCCATGCTATCTCCTGGGCCCCTAGAGCCCATTTCTTATGGACAGTATTTGCTGACTAAGTGAGGTAGAAAGAGATTCCTATCTTTGGAGCATATTCTTTCCCACCTTCTACAGCCATAAAACTTAAAACTAGAGAGATAGTACTGTGAGTCAAGTGCCTGCCTTGCAAGCAGTCAACCCACCTGCGTTCAATCCCTTGCATTCCATATTGTTCTGTGAACACCACCAAGAGTGACTCCTAAGTGCAGAGCCAGGATAAAGCCCAGACCATTTCTGGGTGTGGCTCAAGAGCCTTTTTTTTTAATTTAGTGTTTTCCACATTAGTTTTTCTTTTCTTTTCTTTTTCTAATTAACTATGCAAATTTAGGTTAAGCCTTTTATTATTTAATCCTTGGTGCCTAGAAGGATAGAGGATTCACTGTTATGGAGGAAATGAGGAGAGGTGTACATTTTACACAGCCCTGTAAGAACAAATGTGGTCAATCATTTCACAATAATCCCTCCAGCCCTATTTATATATACACAATCTGATTGATTTTCCAACTGAATGACCATATAAGGCATATTCAGGTGCATGTCAGAAAAAACTAAGGAGCTGAAATCCACTATACATATGATTTCAGGCCACTGTATAGGAGAGAGAGGAGAGGAAGAGTAAGAAAGTAAAAATGGAGGTAGGAGTTCATGGTTGCTCAGACATGGAGTTTGTTATTTCTGCTACTGCTGAAGATTACGTTGACAAGTCAGTGTACATATATGAGCTCTAAAATTTCCAAAAACAAAAAAACAAAAAACAAAACCTATAACAGTGAAGACAACTTGTGGTTGGTGTGTTATTCTTATATGTTATCCATAAGAACCCAAAATTAGTGAGATCTACTGTAATGCCAGTATTGATTTATCATTCTATCAAAAGTATTCATTTGGAGCCAGAGCCATGGTACAATCAATGAGCCATCTGCGCTAGCCTAGGATGGACTTTGGTTTGATCTCCCGGTGTCCCATATGGTCCACCATGCCAGGAGCGATTTCTGAGTATATAGCCAGGAGTAACCACTGAGCGTCACTGGTGTGGCCAAAACAAACAAACCAAAAAAGTATTCATTTAATAACCCAGCCCTGTTGTATCTTTGTTTCCTCTATTGATATTAACTTGGGTGAACCTTACCTCTGTCTGGGGCCTCTAGATAGTTATGAATGTTTAACCTCTGCAATGTTCCTATTAGATAATGACTTCACACTGGCGGCTTCCTCATGATATCTAAGAGCCAAAAAACTTGATCTAAAAACTTTCAATAAAACAAATCTGGAAACAACCCAGATGTTCAATAACAGATGAGTGGCGACAGAAACTGTGGTACATCTATACAATGGAATATTATACAGCTGTTAGAAGAAATGAAGTCACAAAATTTGCTTACATATGGATGGATTTAGGGAATATTTTGTTGAGTGAAATAAGTCAGATGGAGAGAGATAAATATAATAGTCTCACTCATACGTGGGATTTAAGAAAAGTAAAAGACAGTATAATAATAACACCCAGAGAGCTGGAAGGACCAGTCCATGAAAACAAGTGGTAAGTGCAAATTGTGGTAAGTGCAGACAGAGAAATAACTACACTACCAGCTACCATGACAATGATAGAGAGATAAATACAATGTCTTGAAGATAGGCATGGGGTATGGGGAAGGTAGGAACTGGGGGGATAATGGTGATGAGAAAGTTGCACTGGTGAAGGGGGTGTGCATCTTATGGCTGAAACCCAATTATGAACATATTTGTATTCATTGTGCTTAAATAAAGAAATTACAAAATAAAAATAAATAAAAACAAAAACTTTCAACAACACCAAGTACGACAGAACAAAATTGTCCCAGTCTTTTATACAAATCATTCCAAATATCAGAAGACTTTTAAAGTCTTTAAAATGTCAGCCTCAAAACCAAATTCCGTACTTTACTCCAAAATAAAATTTGCTCAATTTTTTAAATGAAAACGACAGAGTATTTATTTTCCAAAACACATTTCTCAAAGTCTCATCTCTCTCTAATCATCTGCCTCTTTAATGACTTCAAGTACTTGTTAGAAAATCAGACTCCCGGGCTGAACACAGAGTCACAATTCTGTAGAATGTACTCCAAAATTTTCATTTGAAGGGACGTCTTGATGATTATGATGTACTGTTTGTTATATTCAAGAATCTCTGATCACTTTTTACATTGTGGCTTCAGATAGAACCTAGCATAGCACTGTATATTCCCTTGGGCAAGGATGCTGTACTTGAGATTCAAAATATACTGGATTTTATTTTTATTTTGGGGGTGGGAGGTCCACCTTACAGTGATCAAAGATCACTCCTGGTGGGACTTGGTAGCATATATGGAGTGCAGGGAATAAAATCAAGGTCAGTCATATTTCTACTCATTGTGTTATGGCTCTGGCCCCTGTACAGGGTTTTAAAAAGATACCTTTCAAAGGAGACAGTTTGGTAATGATATTATGCTAAACAACTCTATTGCTTTGGTAGTGGGATCAAAATTGATTACTTGGCCCAAATTGGAACCACCAGGGTCAAAGCAGGTCTTCCTCGCCTCTGCTAGTAATTAGATTCAAATGTTTATTGATTTCTCTGAATGCTTAGATGGATATGAAAAAGAAAGCTAGACTTGGCAGGACTAGATTTGGTATGTTGTCCTATGTGTTTGGAGAAAGCCCATTGTCCAGAGTGAAACTGAGTAGAGGCCAGTCATGGCTGTTTAGAGTGACTTACCAGATAAGCACTGGCCGCTCAGCAGTAATTGCTGTCCATGAGTTATCTCAAAGATCACTATATTATAATAATAATTTCTTCCCTTTTAGTTTATAAAGTTTTAGTAGATTCTACAGTCTAACCATTAAAAGATCTTTGACAAGTATAAATATTCTGCTTTTTAAAGCCTAGAATACAGAGCTCTTTATCCAATGTAGCCAATCTCTCTAATGTCTATTTTACAATCCTACCATAATCATCTTTCTGAGCACTACATACCAACATTTTTGAACTCTTTACCATGCAACACAAAAGGCAAACTGTCGCTGTGTCTGGGCATCTGGCTTTGCTCAATCTAAATCAATGACTTCCCATCATGATTCCTTCGAACAAATCATACTCATTCTTTAAGAACCATTCCAGCAGCAATATTCCCTGGAAACCCCTTTCTCACTCCCCAGTAGAATCCTTGGCCTTTGTTCTACCTATGACCACACACTTGTCCCCGAACCATAATATTTTATTTAGTTCTTTATTTCTGTATTTGTACCCTCCACTAAATTGGAAGTTGTTTATCTTATGTTTTCAGGTCTAATCCCAAAGCAGGCATGAACATCATGTTGACTGCATGAATAATTGTTGTTGTAATGAGTGGCAGACTCTGAGGACCAAGAAGACTGGGAGCATTGTAGTTGTCTAACCTATGATATCCAAGTGAGACCTACGCAGTCATCAGGGTAATAGATTGTACTCACATTGTTCCAAACTATCTCCAGACCATTCGTCCTGCCTGTCACTAGGCTGATAGCAATTGTGAAAGTGATGAATAGCAGACCAATTATGAGCAATAGGAAACATCGTTTTTAACTCCAGGGAGAAGGCGCAGCCATATCAGTAGCCTCATCCATCTACTCATGAGTCATCTTCCCAAGGCATCTTGCCCTGTGACCTGGAACTGCCAAGGGCTTCATAGGCTTGTACAAATCCAAGTTCTTCAGAGAAAGCTCCTCCTCTTAATTTGTCTCCTACGAGGCATTGCTCATGGCCCGCTCAGTTCTGGAAGGAGAAACCTGGGTAAAATTCTTACACTCTTCCTAAAAGGTGCCTTTAGCCAAGAATCCCAAGCCCCGCCTATTAGACAAGACCTGTCTTCCTAGACCTGCTGTTCTTTGACTGATAGCAACACCTCTCCCCTGGGGTGAGAACATCTGGTAGGAAGAAGTGGGTAAATTTTTCTAAGGTTAGAATTGTCCAAGTCACTGAAGTATGTGTGGCTAAATGCTACCTCAAATGGTGAGTTCCAGAGAGAAGGATGGTAAACCCTCCCCATGGTGACAACTGGTGACCTCATTTTTCCAGTACACCCATTTTCCCTGAGGAGCTATTTGAAGGAGGTAATCTCTTCAGCTGGTAGTGCTTCCATGACTGTGGTGAAGATATGGAAACACTCATCAGACAGGATTCAGATGTATAGTTTGACACATGGTTTGATTCTGAGAAGACATTTTTAAAATTCAGCTAGAGAAGGGAAAAGGGATATTTCTATGACATTTGCTAATAGTTCCATATTTCTACCATTGCTAATTATATCTGAAGATAATTAGTTGCCTTATCCAAGTAAAAAATGCAACACACATGGGAAGAAATTATAGAACACGGAGGTGAAAATCTATTCTTTCAACTTGAGATCCTGGTTTCAAATCTTATTGCTATCACTAAACTAACAGAGAAAAGTGACTATCAGTCTCCAGATTTTAACTTATTGTGGATGTAGCTAAGATGATTTTAGGTAAATCTATGCTAAGAACTGTTTTAATTCTTTTTCATTTTTCCAGTGATGAGAAGATCATGTAATTAGAACCAATGGTTGGAGACACAAAAATTATTTTTGCCTCTGGGAATGCATTCCAACTCTATGAACTTCTATCATTTCATTTTTATTTTATAATCCAAGCATGCTTAAAGATATGATTAATCTTATTGATTGTACACCTATTTTGTTTGGGGAATATTAAGCAGAAGTAGGAAAGAAACAGAGTCAAGATAAAGAAAAAGATGAGGACAAAGATTAACAAAAATTACAAGTAACACTGACATTTATATACTAGATATTGCTAAGAGGTTTTTTTTTTTTTTTTTTTTGGTTTTTGGTTTTTGGGTCACACCTGGCAGTGCTCAGGGGCCACTCCTGGTTCTACACTCAGAAATCGTCCCCGGCAGGCTTGGGGACCATATGGAATGCTGGGATTTGAACCACAGTCCTTCTGCATGTAAGACAAACACCTTATCTCCATGCTATCTCTCCAGCCCCAACACTCAATCTTAATCTAACAGTAATTCTTTGAGTTAAATCCTGCTATCATCTTCATTGAGATTCTCACTACTTAAATTATATCCCTAGAGCATATGGCAAAATGTAACTATTATGAATAAAATAGTTTATATATTCATATATATGTCATGTTTAGATAAGATAACTAATTTAATATTAAGATATATCATGATAAAATAAATACATATGCCTATTTTATACCGATATGTCTACCACTGGTACATATCTAGATATATTTTCTCAAGACACATTCTAAATAGGTATCTCCACATTTAAGGAAAAGAATTAACAATGGGGCCGAAGAGATAGCATGGAGGTAGAACGTTTGCTTCACATGCAGAAGGACAGTGGTTAGAATCCTGGCATCCCATATGGTCCCCTGAGCCTGTCAGGAGTGATTTCTAAGCATAGAGCCAGGAGTAACCCCTGAGCACTGCCGGGTGTGACCCAAAAATAACAACAATAGATCACCAATGGAGAAAGATGCGATATAGGAATGAATGAAATCTACCTCATTGGGTGAGTGGGGTCAGAGAGATAGTACTGTGAATATAGTGCTTACTTCCCTTGCAGTTTACCCAGTTCAATTCCTAGTATCTTGTATGATCCCCTATGTAATGTCAGGAGTTACCTCTGAGCATTGCCAGCCAGGTATGCCACCTCCCCCTCAAAAAAACAAACAAAATACCAAAGAAAAAGCTTCATATGTATGGACATTCTCACCCACAGACAGCTACCATGTTTATTTTCCTCAGTACTCTTTCTAAATCTCTGAAGGGAAATAATTTCTGGAAAAGAATCAGGTTGGGCAAGCTAAAGTTGAAGGAGCCAAGTTCAAGTTTTTGGCTTTTTGTTTTGTCATTTTTTTAAAGAAAATTAGTTGATGCTTCCAAGGAAGAGCTGAGAAGAGGATTTTGGATTGAATCAATAGAAGTTCTTTGTTGAAATTCTAGATAAGAAATTTGATGAAATGGTAGAACTGCTTTCAAGGGACTAAAATGTGACTCAGAAGCAATAGAATAAGAATAAAATAAGATTTCCCTATCAATGAAAAGTTTTAAGATAAAATAACAGGAAGAACTCTATAGAATTCCAGGCATGTTAGTTAATGCTAGAACAAGTTTGGCTGTATCAAATGCAGAGACAGAGATGGCTATACATAGATCCCCTGGTTCACATGGCTGAGGCCATAAGCTCCAGAATCAGGCAAATGAATGTTTAGGTTCTGGTTCCATAACTACTGTGAAACACTGATAAGAAATTTCTCCTTCTGAGCTTCGTTTTCCTTTTGCCAATCAGAAGTTTTGTTTTGAATACCTACTAAGTGTTTGACATTAAAGATAGTTGCCATTGTGACCCAGAGCAAAGGAAACATTTTGAAAGCAAGAGATTTGTCTTCTACCCTTAGGCAAGTGAAGCAATCTGCATGTTGAAACTTCTTTCTTCATAGCACATGCATATTAATAAAGACAGACATTCGGCGCTTCTTTCAGAGGCTAATTATTAGGATGATTGGGATAGAACTGAGTCTGACTAGTAAGAATCATGCTCATGTGATTAAAACAAAACAAAACAATTAATAGAATTGGGAAGAAAATGAGGATATTTACCAAAAGAGAAGAAAAGAGATCAAGTCTAAAGTCATAAAATATTTTAAATACTTGAAAGATAGCTACAACAGAGTCGATATCCAATCTACAACAACCTAAACACAAAAAGGACCACTTATACTAGCATCCTGGGGACATATGGGATGCATTCTGGGAACAGGGGTAGAGAGAGGACAACATTGGTGGTGGGAATGGCCCTGATTCGATGTCACTATGTACCTAAAATACTACTGCAAATGATGTGTAATCCACATTGGTCAAAATAAAAATTATTAATAAAAAAGATAACTATCTAGAACCACGAGTGAGGACTAACTTTTATTGAGTTGGTTCCATTTGCCTTTGCACTGCTGTTGAGCACTGTACATAGATTATCTCTGTTCCTTTTTGTAAAATAATCCTATGAGGTATATATATATATATATATATATATATATATATACATATGTGTGTGTAATGAATCTCATTTAATATGAAAAATAAAGTTAACTAGAAGTTAAAGTAATAAACCCAAAGATATGGCTGACTATATTTCAACCCTTGATTTTCTGATTGCAAAATATAAATTCTACTTAAAACTAACTTTAGCCAGACTGATAGTACAGTAGGTAGGTAGAGTGTTTGCCTCATACATGGCTCCACCACATTCACATTCCCTACATCCCATATGATCCACCAAGCCTGCCAGGAGTAATTTCTGAGCATCAATTGAAGAATAACCCCTGAGCACCACTGTGTGTAGCCCAAAGACCAAAAAAGAAGACTAAGTTCAGTGCATTGAAAATGGGGCAAAACATACATATGAGTGATATGCAAGGACACATTTTAATTCAATACAAAGAAGAAAGGATATGGGGCCAAAGAATAAACTTGATTAGGAGTTAACTTAGCAAACTGTTTTTATAGTATTCAAACACCATTTTGTGTAGGATATTGCAGAAAAAAATTAAGAAACAGATGAGACTTGGACTGAATCATTGATGTTTTAGTCATAACCTAAAATAATTACTTGTGAAGTAGAAGACATGGGAGAAGTAAAGGAAGAATAGGGTAGAGAAGGAGAAGTAAGATAAGTCAAAGCTTACGTATATTATAGGAACAAGCCCATCTCATTTAAAACAATAACTAGAGGTTTGGATTGTGGTTATAACTCTATTGTTCCTATCAGGGAACTGATAGTTCAGAATGCTTTATCAGATGTCAAGTAAAAGAAGTGAACTCAATTTAGGCTCAATGGAAGATGTGGCCAACAGCAAAGAAAGAGTATTAACCTAGAATACAAAGCTCAAACTCTATTAGAATCTTCTTGGTCTCCAGTTTCATTAATAGCAGTTGTGGTGAACTGACAAGAAATCAAATCTGGTCAAACTTCTAGATAATAATTATCAAGCTAAATGAAATACAGAATCATGGGGAAAATAGATCAAAAGGCTGTAGTGCAAGCTTACTGGGAACCAAAGTTCAATCCCTAACATCACATAGTCTCTTGGACACTGTCTGGTATAGCTCTGGTGGTCTTCAGTAATATTGGTAAGGCCTCAACAAGCAAAACCAATCAATAAACAAACAAATAAAAAGATACAATAGAAATATGACCCCATTCCAAGGGGAAACAGTGAAAGAATACAATCTGGGGCAAACCTTGTTCTTCACTGATAAAAATATCACAAAGAGAAACCGGAATGGTGGCACAAGTGGTAGAGTGTTTGCCTTGCACACACTGACCTAGGATGGACAGTGGTTCGATCCCCAGACGCCCCATATGGTTCCCCCAAGCCAGGAGCAATTTCTGAGCACATAAGCAGAAGTAACCCCCGAACATCACCAGGTGTGTCCCAAAAATTAAAAATAAAAAATCACAAAGAACTAGACTTTTCCAAGGAGATGTAAACCCCGATGTAAATTGGGGATACCAAACTGACCAAACTTCAGGTAGGTATACTGGTTTGGGGGCTGATATCAACAGGGCTTTTCAGAGCAAGTGTGGGCTCTCCCCATCTTTCTTCTACCAGGAGGTCTGAAAACAGTACTTGCCTCAAAAACTTGTAGTATCAGCAACAGTGGTTTGAAATTCTGGACATCTTTATTTGTTTGATGCTGTCATCTCTATAGAAATACACCAATTTAACAGAATGGACAGCTAACAAGAGCTTACTAAGCCTTCTGCCATTTGGAGATACAATCATTTTTTACAATGTACTTGCTACTATACTTTGTTTTCTTTTTTAACTTTATTTTCTCTCTTCCATTTTATTTACAGATGCTCTTCGCTTAACGACCAAGTCCTGTTTCAAAGACTTGGTCGTTAAGCGAATTGGTCATTAAGTGAGGAACTGCACGTATTGTATACAGTAGTATAGTATATGCATAGTACTTGACAATACAGTATTCTGAATAAGTAAAATAACAAGAAAGATCAAACTGAAAACTCCCGCTTGTTTTAATTTGCATAGGTTGTGTAATGTACACCCAGTACTGCAATGTATTACAGAACATAAAGTTAGTAAAGTAGGTACCTTATAGCACCAAAAACCACAGTACTGTACTGTAGAATGTACAAGATGGAAAAATGATATTTAAAATAAAATAACAGTGAAGAGATGGCCATAAGTATGAACGGTCGCTAAACAGGTAGTATCTGTATTTCTATTTGTTTCAATAACTGCTTTTATTTATCTGGAAACAAATGTATTGTGATCAATTATGTAATACATATTATTTTTAAATTTTAAAAGATATCACAAGGGACTGGAGCAATGGTGCAACAGTGGAGTGTTTGCCTGGTATGCGGCTGACCCAGGATGGACTGCGATTAGATCTCCAGGCATCACATGTGGTCCCCCAAGCCAGGACTGATTTCTGAGTGCATAACCACGAGTAACCCCTGAGCATCATCAGGTGTGGCCAAAAACTTAAAAAAATAAATAAATCACAAGGAACTAAATTTAAAAAGAGAAGAAGAAAGAAAATAAGAACTAAAAGTTATTTATTAGCCAATCCCAGTTCAGAAAGATAGTACAGCATGCAAAGTGCTTGTCTTACACAAGTCCAATTCCAGTTTGATCCCCAGCACCATATATAGTTCCCTGAGTAACAGTAGGCATGACCTTTGAGCATAGAATTAGAGGTAAATTAAAAAAAAATCTAAGACTGTCAGGTATGCCTTCCGCTACAATAGAAAAGAAAGAGACTAATGTCAGCAGACCAAAAATAAAAAGATAAATAAAAGAGTGTGTGTGTGTGTATGTGTGTATTTGTGTGTGGCTTCTAGCTCTGAACTGAGGGATCACTCCTGGCAGGCTCAGGGGACTATATGGGTTTCAGAGTTTAAAATTAGTCTGCCACATGCAAGGCAAGCACCCTACCCACTTTATTATCTTTCTAGTCCCTAGAAAGAAAACCTAGTAAAATTGAACTATGACTTTATATTTGATGATATAGAAAAGTTCTTGTTGATTTGGAAAGCATGGTAAAAGTATGTGAATCCTGACCTTTTAAAGTCATGAAATTTATCATCTACACCTAAAAGTCTGTAACACTTGAGGGGACTTAGTAGATAACATGGACCATAGCATAATAAAATGGTTGTGGTGTTGATGACACAGAAATAGCACAATACACACACATAGTATGGGTGACAGGGGCGTGAAAAAAGTGACCCAAATGTGACCTAGTTGACATGGTATGATGTGAGTGACATAGATGCTGAATGGGTAATGCAGATGTAGTACAGTGACAATGATGTCATTGGAGTGCCACAGATATGGTATAAGTTACAGATGTGTTGTGCTACATGAATGTCATCTGGATGACATAAAAGTAGCATGGATAGGGTTGGAGAGATAGCATGAAGGTACGATCTTGCATCCCGTGTGGTCCCCATGGATATATGTGAGTGACATGGGTCTGATGTAAGTGGCATAAGCATGGCATGAAAAACACAAGTGTGGTATGGGTGATACAAACATGGTATGAAGACATATATGTGGCATGGGTGAAAAGTACATGAACACATGACATGACAAGGTACAGATGATATGAACAGGGTGTGAGTAATGGAGATGTGGTATGGGTTGACAACTGTTGACCCTCAAAGGTACCAAAAGCATGGAGGTTCTCTTTTAATTTATTTGCTACATTTTTGGGGCAGGCTTGCACACTCAGCTGTGGTTAGGACTTACTCCTAGCTCTATGCTCAGCTGTCATTCCTGATGGAACTTAGAAGACCATATGTGATGCCAAGAATCAAACATGGATTAACTGCAATCAAGACAAATGCCGTATCCCTTACTATCGTTCCAGCTTTCTACTACACTTTTCTAAATAGCATTGGGTTAATAATGAGTGGCAAAAAGTCCAGGGAGTGAACATTCCTTCCCCAAATGAGAAACCTTGGAGATTAAATTGTACAAAAAAACACATGGTCAAAGAGCACTCAGCCTCCTCCAGGCTTTCTCCTGGCTCCCCACTCTGGCTTTGAAACTATGGCCTAGAACCCCTCAGCTCACAGGCACTTGGTGAAGCATGACTCTGTCCACAAAACACACAACACAAGAGGAACATGTAGATGGTACATGCCCATTCTCCTTTACATTGAATCTGACTGGTAGAGGATGAGATCTGTCTGGAAAGGCATTTTTTTCCTTCTTAGATTAAAGAGGAAAAGACAGGAGAGAGCCAAATCATTTGTGAATTCTCTTTGGTCCGAAGAACCACTGCTGAAAGAAGTTGCCTAAAGATTCAAGAAGGTCCCCTGTGTCCAGAGCTGAGCTCTAATAACAGTGGGGCCCACAAATCTTTCTTCCTGGAAGCCTAGAACTTCCCTGGCTTGGACAGTCTTTGCAAGAAAAAAAAGTTCAAAAATGTTAAATACCAGATGAACGTATGGTTGTGGGACAGTTGGAAAAGGAATCTTAGACTGGTTCTGATATTTGTTAGTCCTGTGGGCCTAGATGAGAGGGTATCTGCCCTTACTATGCCTTAGTTTCCTTACCTGTAAAGTCAAGATAAACATTACTACCTTCTAAGCCTACTGAGAATGGTGAGCGAGTTAGTTTACATGAAAACATCTACAACATTGGTACAAATTGGTCACAAATTCATTGGATATGCCTTCTTTCATTGCCCTTAAAATATTCCTTTTTTAAAATACATTTATTTATTTATTTATGTAGGTTTTGGGACCACGCCCGGCAGTACTTAGGAGTTGCTCCTGCCTCTGCATTCAGAAATCATCCTGGCAGGCTCAGGGGACATGTGGGATGCTGGGAATCAAACGCGGGTTTGTCCCAGGTTCTCCACATGCAAGGCCCTACTGCTATGCTATTGCTCCACACCCCAAAATATATTCTTAAAAATTAAATCGGGCCTCAGCGATAGCACAGCAGTAGGGCATTTGCCTTTCATGCTACAGATTCATATCAGACCTGGTTCGATCACTGGTGTCCCACATGGTCCCCCTAGCCAGGAGCAATTTCTGAGTGCAAAACCAGGAGTAACCCTTGAGAGTTACTGAGTGGGGGGATCCCCCCCAAAAAAATTTAAATCCCTACCACATATCAGGTACTATGCTAGAAGCTACTGGTACAATGCTGTGCAAAAACTTATCTGGTCACTGCTTTCTTGCAGTTGACTTCCTAATGCATAGGAATATATTCTGATTTAACATAAAAATAAAAGAATACTTCCAAATGAGGGAAGCTGTATGCTTGGTAGTCACAGGATAAATTGTACCAGGGAATGTCTGAACAGACTCTTGGCAAAAAATGGCAAGAGATAGCCAAGTGTTGGCATAGGGGCCTGTAGGATGCCTTTCTTCTTGAATTTACCTACACTTTCTTCTTCATCAGCACTGTCGTCATTATAAATGCAAACAAATGAAGGAGAAAGAGATTGGGAAAGTCATCCAACAATTACAAATTATAGACTCCTAATTAGACATTATGAGAACTATTATGGAAAAAGACAGAGACTCAAGAAAGAGAGTTTGATACTTTTAGGGTAAGCTTAACAATTCTAAAAGACTCTGCAGGTCAGAGAGTTAAGGAGTAGGCAAACTCAGTATCAGTAAAATCTGATATCAAAATCAGTATCAGGAAGATTAGAAGTTATTCCAGGAAGAAGGGCTGGCATGTGCTAAGACTCTTACTCATTGCAAAGTACATCATTTCCAGGAGGTGGATGTTCACAAAAGTGATTGAAACATGGAAAGTTCAGGAACTGGTGGCTCAAGATGAGGTTTAAGAAGCTGGAAGGTCCAGTTTAACCAGGATCTGTGGGCCATGGTAAGCACGGTCTGCTTAAGAGCAATTGGAGGGCAGTTAAGTGTTTTTTTTTTTCATCAGGGATGTAAAATGATCAAGCAGTGAGCCAGCAAATGGGCCATGGTTTGAACAAGATTTAGACCAGACTGGGCAAAAATCAACATGTCTGAGAAATTCCAAACAAGTGAAATCTCCAATATTTTCATTTCCTCTACATGATGCTAATGGGGATGATAACAGAGTACAGCTGGGATCTGTGAGGGAAGTAAGTGACTGGCAGGAAGGAATGCAAGGCAACCAGGACCTCTCACTAGCTTCAGGATCGTCGCAGAACTAAACAGTGAAAAAGAAGGTAAAGGCATTTTGATTGGGAATATGACATGTACTGTGGTTACATAGAAGAGCCACTCTAATGCCATCATGTAGAGGGAATCACAAAAGTCACATAGACAGAAGTGTACACACACACACACACATACACACACACACACACACACACACACACACACACACACAAAATTGCCTAAAACCGGAGAAGGAAATGTCATACAGTGAGAGTGTCTTCAGTATTCCATGTTTCCTATTTCATGCAAAATAGTGAAGGAAAGAGTGAGAAAAGCCTTAGGTGCTCCAGAGAAGGAACCTAAGACACCATGAGTTTCCTATTTAGAGCAAGTGATATGAATTTCTTGGGCCTTCATTTCAGCCAAAGAATATTTGCCATCCTTGCAGGATTGCTGCGAGGGTTCAGTGAGCGTCAGAACACAAAGTTCTTGAGCCTTAAGCTCTAGGAACAATTAAAGTGCTCAGTAAGTGGTTGTTATTAAAATTGAATTTTCTTTTTTATTATGATTTTTGCTAACTGAATGCAATGTCCCATGGTGAAGGAGAGAAGCGATGCTCTGCTCTGATATAGCAAAGTGTTTACATAGACTAAGACTGTGTGTCTGTGCATCTTATTGAATCTGGTAGCCGTCTGGTCCCATGAAATAACTACATTTTCCAGTTTTGTAAGGAGACAAGCCAAGCATTAAGTTCCCCCTTTGTAATTGACCATGAGTGCGTTGAGTAATATGTGGATTATTTCCTTCTCTCTTTCCTTTGATCTTCCCTTCTGCCAAGGATTGCCTGACAGTTTGGGCCCTGGCCAGTTCACCTCCTTCTCCGAATGAACCGAAGTGGAGAGGAAATGGCCCACAATATCACACAAGATTTAGTGCCGATTATGAGAAGTACTTGACTTTCTTAATCCCTAGGCAAGGGATTCCCTAAAGGAATGTCCGACTGACAGAGACATATAAGGGCCTGGGTTAGGGGGTAACAGTTCTCCAGCTAAATTGTGCTGTAAAAGGATCACTGGGAGCTTGTGAGAATGAAGCTCCCCAGGATTAGACCCCCAAGAAAGGGAAAAGGGAGGAGTCAGGAAGAAATCTGCACAAGTCGCTCTTGTGCTTTCTGTGTCCTTCCAGTTGCCCTTGAGACACTAAGAACGTGGCCTCCACCCTCCACCAGGCACCAGGGACCCCTTAAAATAAGCTTCACTTCCCGACCCCCCCACCTTCAAACATACTATATTATTTACTCTCCTGATGTTTTGTTTTATTTATGTTTTCCCCACCCTCTGGAAGAAATTAAGTTTCCAGATGAGGCAAATATATGCTACTTTGCTCCCTGATATATCCCAAATGTCCAGAACAGTGTGTTGCATTTGGGGAACCTTAACAAATATTTATGAAATGAATTTAAAAGTGGTCTTCCCTCCACCCACCCAGTCAGATATTTCAAATAGAGTCTCTTCCATCTAGCAGGCTCTAGAAGGGTCTTCTCCTGGACAGACATTTCATATAGAGGATCCTCCATCTAGCAGGTCCTCTTATTTTAGTGTTTGACTATAACTGGGGCAAGAACATTTAGAAAAATTGCTAATTCCGTGTCCCTGTCCCAGAAAAACAATTACAATGATTTATAGTTCTGTATAAACTATATAGGGTGGAGCTCCAAAGATTCTTTAAAATTGGGGACCTACAGACCCCAAATTAATTACTCATGCCATAAGGAGTTCCATAAAGCTAAAATTTGCACCTAATTATGTCTCCCCTTGACCCTGAATATTTAAAGCATTCTCTATCATTTACAAGGTACCCAATCCTTCAACACTGTACTCAGCCTTGCCCACAACACAGAGTCCCATTTTTATCTATCCAGAATCTCTCTGACCTTTGCCAAATAACTGATTAAACATGTAGGCTTTGGAAACAGGTATTCTGGGTTGGAATCTTAGCTCTACAAATCACTAGTTGTGTGATCTTAGGTCAATTTTTGACCTCTTTAAACCTTTCACTTTGTCTTTTTTTTTCTTAATTTACAAAATTATTCGTCGTTGAGCTCTAGACATAAAATGCTTTAGCACCAATGTCAGCCTCCCTCTAATATTTCCAGGTTACTTCTCCTACTTCTCCTCCCATGCTGCCATCTCCATAAGCACATCTTTATATTTGGTTGTTACAGTTTGGGTTTTATGATTTCTGTGTTGTTGACTTTGTGGTTTGGATAGTTATCTTTGTCCTTCCTTACCACCACCAATGTATCTAAATTCCCTTGGCCCCTGCCCCCTATTATTTCTCATCTGTTTTTGTTCTCCATTCTATTTCTTTTCTTCTCACTGCACTGTAGGACCAAGGATTCTAGGGAACCCCCTTTAAACCATTGCATTCTCTCATGCAGGTAATCCAAATATCAAATATATAAGTGATTTTATTCTTTAACTTGGGAAATAGGCATCATTACACACATCTCAAATGTGTGTCAGCAAACAGCTTGAGAAAACAAATATTAGTACAAACAACTCAAAATGTAAGGCATATTTAATACAAGTACTGTATAACTTGTACTCAATAATTGTTTTCTTTTTTTAGGGTGGTGGTGGTCATGAGACACAACTGACAGTGTTCTGGGCTTACACTGTAATCAAAGATAAATCCTGGTGAGGAGGTTGAGGGATAATGTGGAATGCCAATTACTGATCCTAAGTTGATCATGTTGCAAGGCAAGCATACCCTATTCACTGTACTATCTTTCCAGCCCCAATTATGGTTTTATTTTCTGCACTTTTGGTGGGGGCATAACCTGCAGTAGAAAGGGTTATTCCTGGCTCTGCATTCACAAATATCACTCCTGGCAGGCTCAAGGGATTATCTGAGATGCTGACAATCTAACCCAGGCCAGGTACATGTAAGGCAAATATTATCCACTGTGTTATCACTTCAGCCTCAATTATGTTTTATTAGTTCTATACATGTCACACATTGTATTTGAAATCACGTTCTTTCTCCATCTTTTTCCCATTGTCCTTCACTATACACTATAGTTTATCAAACTTTCTTTGTAAAAGATTCTGGTAATTCAGTAGTTGCAAAGAAGAAAAATTTAAAACCTATACAAGACATTTAAATGGCCCAAGCCTATTGTGCTGATATCACTTCAGCCCCCTATTCTACTGGGTAGAAGGTAGCCTCAGCGCTCACCTGTATGCAAATGAAGAGAGGAAAATGTCCACCTAGCTACTCAGGAGGGGACACGATTGTAGAAGAAGGGGAGATAAATATTTTTGACTTCATATTTTGTCATAGCATTTCCCGTGGCTATTCCTCAACAGGGTCATTGCTAGGAACCAACAATAGATGATTTTAAAGTTGAGCGTGACTGAATTATAAATGTCATCTATAAAATATGGTATTAGGCTAGATTTCACCCATGAACCAGTTTGCCAACTAGAGGTAGACCAGCCCTGGGAATTTACATGCCTAGGTTCTTAGTGTCTCTAAATCTTAGTCTCTCAAGTAGCAAATAGGGATCAGCATAGTACTTCCCTCATAACATGCCAGGTAGATCAAGTGAGATAAAAGTAAATAAAGTTCTTGGCATCACTTTTGGCAAGTAACCTACATCTGATAGCTATTATTATCTTCACCATCAACAGATTTGCTTTAAACTGCTCTACTCTCTGCCTACATCCACCCTTCCATGCCCCAAGAATCTTCTAGATTCCGCCCCTCCCCCCCGCGCCGCTGAATTTTTTCTCCCTCTTTTCTAATGCCATTGGAATGTCTGTTGTACTGTTTGGAAATAAATTATGCCTCAATGTGACATCTGCAAGTAATTATAGTACTTATGTGGTGATTTTGCCACATCTACTGGACTGCGAGCTCCTTGAAGGCATACTCTGTGTCTCAGTGTCCTTTGTGTCATATTCTCTAGCATAGGATCAATATGCACCAGTGATCATGCGATAGTGATGGTGAGGGAAATGGTAATATTATTTTGTGAGGTATAAGGATTAACTTGTCTTCATATTTATTTTCAAAGAGCAGACATTTGAAATTATCTTCTTAGTTTAAGACAGTGGAAATGCAGCAAATTTTACAGGAGAGCAAGACATTGGAAGTTGAGGGAACTAGAAATGAATGACCTAGATTTAGAATGGGGAGCTGTTTCTTAGGACTGGAGCATGTCTTGCAATGCAGGATCCCAGGGTTCAATCACCTATACCACTGGGTGGGGTTGGGTGAGTTCTAAGCACAATCAGAATCAACCAAACCAGCAGTAGCTCTCCATCCCTGGTCCATACTGCTGGGTATGGCCTCAAAGTAAACAGCAAGAAAAAGAATTATCTAGATTTGTGGAGTATTGCACTCTGTAAAATGCTAGCTAAAGAATGTCTTAAATGTTCTATATTCATCAGGGTTGGAGAAGGGGAGAATAACCATTTACTATTTGACAAAGGAGGAACGAAAGTATTTAATACATGGAAGATATTTCTGAGTTCAGAAGTCATGCCTGTCTACTAATTCGGGTGTGTCTGGATGATCTAAAATAAGTCATTGCTCATAACTAAGTCTCATTTTTAATATTTGTCAAATCAAGATATTAATCTATGAAGTAAAAGTTAATATCCAATTTCATTCATAAATGCCACACCATTAGGATGAGGTATAAGATGATTGTATCTTGAGGCCAGAAAGATAGTACAGCAGGTAGGTCATGTGCCTTCCCCACAGCCAAATAGAATTTAATCCCTGCCACTCTCTATATCCAACCACTCCTGTCCAGAAGTGACCCCTAAATGCAAAATAAGGAGTAAAAATAAGAAGTAAGGGCTCCTTATTTTTGAGCACAGCTGGGTGTGACAAAAAATAACAAAAAAGATAGTTATATGTTTCTTCTCCTGTCATTTATTTATGGGGTAAAACTGATATGTGTAGAAGGGAACTAAATTTCAAATCACCAGATACTTACCTTTCAACCTCAGAATATCTTTCTTATTTTAGATAGAAGTTCCCTACCACCAAGAAACAGTGGATAAAGCTAATCTGTACTTTTCACCATACAAAGAAACAGTGACATCCATGTGTAGATACTCATTTAGATTTTAGGGGCCCTGATTCTCAAGTACTTCCCCCAAACCCCAAACCCAAAATTGAAAGAGATAGAGACAGAGAAACTTCATTTAAAGCCGAATGAATGTAGAATCACTTCATCAACAGCAATGAGAGAATTCAGAACCCACTACAAGTGTTTGCCTCTACCAAAACACTGTTCTGTCTTCCACACTTGGAAACTTCTTGTCTTTACCCACAATCACAGAAAGCCATATACACTTTAGCACCACTAGAACATTAGCCATGCTCTGTGATTCTGGGCCCTGTATGGGTCAGTTGACATATGGAGGGGGTAGATATAAGTATTAATTCAGTTCTTCATCATAAAGACCTTTTCCCTACTTGCCTTGTTCTATGCCCGTTTGGAGTGTAATAGAGGGTTCCTCTACAACTGAGAGAAAGGAAAGCATCATTCTGCCTTTTTTTCCATGCAGAGGGACCCAAGGAGACTCCAACCATCACAAATCATGCCCAGTGGAGCCCCCACACAGCTACTCTAAAGCTCCCGGGCCCTGAGCCTATAAGGGGAACTAGAATTACTCCCACAAACCTCCAGCAAGGTGACTTCTTACTTCCTGACCATGAATTGGGTTCAAGTGTTGACTCAACCATCAAAAACTCAAGAAGTCAGGAGCCACCTGGAATCATTTTAGCCTTCTGTAAAATATTTGTAGGAGAAGGAAATAATATTTCATATGACATCCCCATACCAATGCTGTACCATAGTTCTCCCAGACCTATCTGCAATAGTTCCACTTGTACTTACGAAGTGAAGACATCCTCTCAACATTCCTGCCACTTGGAAATTTCCCTTTGGGGTTAGCAGATGATCTCTACTATGTAAAATGTGAATAGTACTCTTGACACCAGGTAGGAAGGGGGAAAAAAAGAGGTAAATTCAGATAAAATTTTGATTTTGTTTTGGGACACACTCAACAGTACTCAAGGCTTAAAACTGTCTCTGCTGATGGGGTCAGAGAGATAGCATGGAGGTAAGGTGTTTACCTTTCATGCAGAAGGTCAGTGGTTTGAATCCTGGCGTCCCATATGGTCCCCCGTGCTTGCCAGGAGCAATTTCTGAGCATGGAGCCAGGAATAACCCCTGAGCACTGCTGGGTGTGACCCAAAAACAAACAAACAAACAAAAACTGTCTCTGCTTTTAGGGATCATTCCTGGCAGGTTCAGGAGACCAAATGTCATGCTGGGGATCAGTTCCAAGCAGACTGAGTGTAAGAGAAGCCTTCTACCCACTGTACTATCTCCATAGCTCCTTAAGTAAACATTTTCATCATGATCTTAGAAAACATTTGGTAGCAGTCTAGACTCCTAGCATTTTATTTCTGCATGTGGCCTCTGTCTGAGCTGCAGAGAAAGGCAGAGAGGTCCAGTGACAAGAGAAGGCAGAGTGAAGGAAAATAGAGCAGACAATAAATAAATGAATGAAATGATCACTTTCTTTCCTCACAATAGTCTTCCTCAAACCTCTCCTCAAGGATCACTTGTAGAGTCACAGAGTACCTGTATCACCCTCTCTAACCACACCTGGTCTCCTTAGATATGCCTTAAGCTCCACCCTTTGGGATGGAGTAGTTCTGAAATTATAAACAAGACTGTCCCTGCCTGCCCCTTTAGTTGGGGATGATGAGGGGAATAAGGGAAAAAAGCCAATCAACTTGACCAATTTGTCACAACCTTGGTAGGGATGACAAAGAAGAGAAGAGCTTGGAGGAAGCTGAAAACGTAATAACTGCACATTTCTGAGCCAAACTTCTCCACCATCCACCTATCCCAGGCATGCAACCTCTCCCCTGAACCCAACACATATTGGGTTCCCTAATGTCGCTGGTACCCTGAGGACTCAGTTTCTTAGCTTTTTTCTTGCCTCCACAAAACTGGGCACAGTTTCACTTCAGCAGGCCAAGCTAAAGAATCTGGTGTCCTCATGCTGGTGTTCCAAAACAGGAGGATAGTGACATCTAGTGACAGTTTGCACACTTCTAGCTGCTCTCCAGCTCCAAAACATTGAATATTTCAACTGGTGTTTGGCGAAGTTGACAGATAATTCAAGGAGAGTCTAAATCTTGGATCGAGAGAAAGGTGCCCTTCCCTGGCCCCCATACATGTACCTAGGACACATAGTAAATTCTGACACTGAGCTGCTATGTATGGGGCTGTAATTCAGAGGAGAGAGTGTGGCCCAGGAAGGCATCACTGTGACCAGTTCACAGAACCATAGAGGGAACTATGTCTCTGCCCTGTCGCTAGATGTTGAAAAGTCCAGCCCTACTAAAATCTGCAGTATGTCTCCACCGACCCAGAGGGGGTCACTTCAAAAGTTTCCATAGTCTCCTCACTGGTTTCCCTACTTCCACACTGACATCCCCATAATTGACTCTTCTTATCCCAAAGCCAGAGGTGTAAAGATGTGTAGGTACTTGGTGTTCTTATCTTGGAATCCTTGGAGCCACAGAACTAGACTATTTACCACATGGTTTGTGACTTGGGTCACACTCGGGCTTTATGACTTCATTCTTTCAGTGACTTAGCCTACGCAACAGTTTGATAAACTCTCACAACCCACTTACCTCCCCAGGGTCAATGATAAAGAGAGCCTTAATATATTCAAAGTTTGCTAGGGCCCTCATCTTGCCTTTTCTGGCTCCAGGTCTGAATTTTTAGTTCAATGTTTCCTTCATTCCCTTTACAAATAGAGTAGGGCACTTTATCAATTGCTAAAAAAAAAAAAAAAGTATTGAGCATGTGTCAGTGCTAACTGAAAAGAGGGAAGAGGGTATGATATTATAGAAAACCTACCTAAGTAATAAAGACTTACTTTCTTCATTTCATAGTACAGTCACTCAGCTCATGTTTAGTGTCACTCTATTCGAGTCATTTTGTCTCTGGTGGCATATCATTGTTGGTGTACTTTATTAAATCTTTGCTTGGAGATAGCTATCATCAGATGGGTTGCTTTAGATGGCTCCTTATTGCCAGTTAAGCCTAATATAATTAGTCTTTTGTGATAAAGTAATTTTATTCTCTAGTAGCTCTATAGTTAGAGCCACATTCCAACACTTATTCATCGCAATGGGATGCAGTTGGAAGAGCACACAGACACATTCTCCTCCTGTGTTCAATCAGCCATCTATCACATCGTCTTTGTGGGTTACCAACATCTACCTGCGAGCGACTGCAAAGGGAACAATAGAAGTCAAAGAGAAATGCTTGATTCACCCTCCTCTACCTTATTGAAGGAATGGCATCTCTATTCCTGATTTTACAGAGTGGGGTTCCTGAAAGACTAGATTTGGAAAAAGCATTTACACAAGCAAATCAAATAAGCCAGCTGCTTTCCTCCAGATCTCATATGCTGTAACTGAAAGTAAGGAAAAGAGAGAGACCAAAAATAAAATGACAAATATGCTATAAATCCCTAAATATTCCTGAGGTTTTCTTAATTGTAAAGTGGGCATAAAATTTGAGGAATCATGTGGAATTACCATTTTTATAAACATAATATGGTCAGATGTCAGTAATACCTATGATTTAACCCAATATGTATATGTGTATTATAGATCTGTTGGGGCGATCAAATGACATCATTCAGATCATCTACTGAGACAGACTGCTAAGTTTTCAACAAATCTCCATCATCTCTTAGACAAACAGACACCATTTTTTCTGGAGGTGGGGAGCAAATCCAGAAGCCCTCAGTGGTCACTACTAACTCTGTACTCAGGGGCCATTGTTGGGGGACTATATAGGATGCCAGGAAGCATGGGTCAGACACATGTAAGGCAAAAACCCTTCCCACTGTGCTAACAGACACCATTTCTATCAGGTGAAGATAGTTATGCCTTTGGTTGAGTCCCATCATCCAATGGAAAGGAGGAAAGTCATGTGTTGTATATGAAAACATTTCCATAAGATTACTCCTTGCCTGTTGTTCCACCTTGACCTTCCAGGTGGGGGTGCTGTTGAGAGCCAAATAAATAGTTTGGGAACAAGGTTTTTCGGGGTCTTTTGCCAGAGTTGGCTGGCTGGCTCCAAGTGTGTTTTGGAGCTAGCAGGAGGCTGACAAAAGACTCTCTTCTCCCAACTTTTTACCTCTTAACCCTCCTGGCTGTGGATTATATGCGTGGAGGAATATTTCCAAGATCTCCCCCTAAAGGGGACAAGAGGATGGGAATAAATTTCTCATTCTGGGAGCTCTTTGTGGATACTCAAGCAATCAACAGAGGTGTAAACGGGACCCAACAAATGGGGCAACAGTCATGTATATTGCCACTTTTAAGCTTGACCCATTTAATCCTCTAAAGTGTACACAGTCATGTACTTTTTCTTCCACAACAACTGTAGTAGCAGCAGGATGACAGAACACAGAATAGGCCAGTCTGGGTTTCTTAACCACTTGGTGTCAAAGCATTCATCATCTAATTAACTAAAACCACTCATATGGGACTCTGCCTAAGCTATAAATGATCTCGAGTAGTCACCAAGGTTTGAGGATGTGTTGGTTATAGCAGCTATGTGTATACTTAAGATACAGTAAGGGATCATCAAATGTTATTAGCACCATGATGATGATGAAATGATGGTGACCATGATGATGATGGCCATCCCAATGACAAAGCAGTGAGGAGGGTTGGTACTTAAGTCTTGATTTAGTGGCTCTGTCCTGGAAACTCACCTCCTTGGTGCCGTTGTCTTGGATGAGGGTGTAAAGTGGTACCACACGATTGATTTCCAGAAGCACTGGTGTGGGGCTCAGCTGCTCCTTGCCTGGCCGGCGACAGAGGTGGCAGGTGGATGGGCAGCGGCCTTTCTCCTCACAACGGATCTCTACACCTGAGATGAGCTGGTCATCTGACAGCATTTGGGCGGTCAGGAGACCTGAGAGGTAGGTGATGAAGGGCATAGACTTGAGTTCTTTCTTGCTGCCCAACTCAGTGGTCTCTGGAAAGGGAGAGATCAAATCAGCATTGCTCAGAAGGTCAGGTGCTTTAAATCATAACCAGAAAGAATTTTTATGGGTGCAAAGACACTGGTAGGCTTTTAAAAGGTTTGGGATAGGGGGGAGAAAAGATGGCAGCATGGCTTGCTCATGAGTCTTAGAAAAGCAGCATTCTGATGAGTTGGAAACTAGAATTATGTCTTCTTTCATTAATTATAGTAAATATATAGCCCCTTATTTTTTTTTCAGAACCACAGTTTCTTCGTATTTAAATTTATTGGGTTTAATTAAAAGATTCTCCAAAGTAAAAAGGATATTTTTTCAAGGATTTTTTTTTCCAATACGAAATTCCTTTCTCCTCTCATGTTGAGAAAATTTGAAATTTAAAAATAATCACTCCCATTCTTATTTTCCATGAAGTTTTCCCATACTGGGGAAAATATAAGCTTTGCGGTCAAGTCCATTTCTGTTTCAATCACAACGTCACTTGACAATATTGCCTGGCAACCTAAGCAAAGAAAGCCACTTAATGTCCAAGAGCTTGCAGTGATTAATTGTGTTAAGTGGGGATAAGTGATACAAACTATATTGCTCTGAGTGGCAAATGGGACAGCAGAAGGGAGATATATCTAAAAGAGAAGTTTATTCCTCTTTCTGTGCTCCTGGATTGCTTTGCTCAAATGTTTTTCCATCCTTGCCACTGTGATTTTATTTTGGATGATTCACAAATGCATCTTACTGCATTGTCTCTCTTGCTCTATTGTCATTCTCACCTCTGCTCTTCTGCTTATCATCTTACTTTCTACCTCCAACTCTCTAAATCTTAGTCCTATCAAGAATCCATTATAGGGACCAGAGGGGTTGTGCAGTGGTAGGGCATTTGTTTTGCACGTGGCTGACCCAGGATGAACCTCGGTTGGATCCCTGGTGTCCCATACTGTCCCCCAAGTCAGGAGCGATTTCTGAGTGCATAACCAGGGGTAACCCCTGAGTATCACTAGGTGTAGCCCAGAAATAAAACAACCAAACAAAAAAGAATCCATTATAATATGATCTTTTCTTGGCTATTCCTTATTGCTCTAGTCCTTCTCTGAATATGTATTCCTGCTAAAAACTTATTAACATTGTATTGCTAATAAAATAACTTCATAAGGACATTGTCTTGACCCACAGTTCTATCCAACTCTCTAACCACACTGTCAACACTCGGAGACCCGATTCATCTTTCCCCATGACTTGGTCAAGTCTGATGCAAGGAATACTCTTGAGATTTCATCAAAGAGAAGTGATTATAAAGTACCGTATTTATTACTCTATAAGATGCACCTGACCATAATATGCACATAGTTTTTATATGAGGAAGACAAGAAAAAAAAACATTCTAAAGCAACTGGTGCAATGAGAGATACTGTCAGGAGACAGAGGCTGGGAACAACCAGCCTGAGAGACTGAAGTACATTTACAATATGCTGATCCACTGCTTGTTAAACACATTTACATTTACGTAACATTTTTTTTTTACATCAGAAAAAAAAATTTAAGATTTAGGCTTGAGCTCCAGGTGGCATTCACTCCATAAGAAGCACAGACATTGGGACCAGAAAGATAGAATGGACGTAGGGCATTTGCCTTGCATGCAGAAGAACAGTGGTTCAAATTCCGACGTCTTATATGATCCCCCTAGCCTGCCAGGGGTGATTTCTGAGAGAAGAGTCAGGAGTAATCCCTGAGCGATGCTGGGTGTGACCCGAAAACAAACAAACAAACAAACAAACAAGCAAAAGATGTACAGACATTTTCCTCCATCTTTAGGGGATGGAGTGCAGCTTATAGTATGAAAATACAGTAGTGGATGGTCAGAGTGAATGACATCCTGGATCTATCAAGAGATGTCAGGAATTCTTCTGAGGAGTTTTGGAGACCTCACCAGCTACTTCCAAAGGACAAGAAGGAAAATGAGCAGGTGAAAATCCAAAACTGCACCTCAGCTTCAGAGTACAGTCACTTGTCTATTACAAATTGATTTTTTTTATAGGGTTTCATAGAGAAAGGCTAAAAGCTGTATCAAAGATATACAAAAATGGCAAGGCAGATTGCCCATACCAGAAGGTTCCACATGCATCCCAGATGAAATCAAGGGCATACTCAAATATGTGCAATAGATATATTAGTGTCCTGTGCTAAGTGACAGAGCAGGGCTCAGAATGCAGCTTCTTCCAAGTTTGGTGAAGTCAAGGCAAGCTTCTGCCTCTGTGGGAAAGGAGCCCTGGACTCCATGGCCTGGGAGAGAAAGGAGTTTGTCTCCTGCTCTTGCTCTCAGCTTGCAGTGACATGCAGCTGATCTGGAAATGGGCTTGCCAATTAGAAATACAAATAAACGCAGCCTTCATTCATTACTCTCTGGGCCCTGGGGCCTAGGATCTGGGCTCCACCTTTTCTGTCTGGCTGTCAGCAAGTGCTTATGAGCATCAGATCAAAGGCTCCGGGGGAGGAAGACGAGGCGAATTCCAGCTAACCAATCCTTCAGAGGGATTAAAGAAGGGTAGTTACTAAGATAAACAAAACAAAGCTGTGAAGAAGGCATCCCGGCAGCTGGGGAGAGGAGACAGGCTTATATACAGACACATCAGAAGATGATGATGGTCTTGGGAAGTATAGACCAGAAGGGGGGTTTGGGAGAAGTTTGACTTCAAACTTGGGAATCAACAACCCTTCAGGGGAGAAGGTCAATCCTGTGAGGACATTGGAGAGTAGTCAGCCCACAGGCTGACCTCAAAGGTCAGAAAAGCGTGGTCCCTGGGTCAAATCCAACCCTTTGCTTCTTTTTGTAAATAAAGTTTTATTGGAACACAGCCACCCTTGCACATTTGTCTTGTTGCTTTTGGCTATACTGGTAGAATGATATCATTGCAACCAAGATGGTCACAAAGCCTAATATATTTACTATCTGATCCTCTACCGAAAAGCAATGTTTGAAAACCATTTCTCTAATCCTGTATGACATATGAGAAAACTGAGCTTCAGAGAGGATCCATTCACAGTTACACAGAATTATAACCGTATGAGGTAGTTGTGAAAGCAACGCATTTGGAGTTAGGTTGTTGATATTCATTGGTTATGAAATCACCAAGAAGTAGTAAACAAACAAACAAACAAATGAACAGTGAAGTTTCTTTTCCTAAATTTATTGTCAGGGCACAAGGGGAAAAAAACTTCCCCATCCTTCTAAATGTTTCTGAGTCTGGAAGATTAGACAAATTGACATCAGACAGATGATTAGAACATGATCCAATTAGATAATTTATGAAGAATTCACACAATGGTAAATTCCCATATCAAGGCAAAGCAGATCAGATCCACTGTTGCAAGGAGGGGGTTTCGAATGATAAGGTGTGGATGACTTCATATGACAAAACAAGTCACGGGAAGCTTGCCTTGCCTTCCGGTAAGTTTTTCCAATACAAATGTGGTTTCTAAAGATATCACTTAATCTAGACAATCTGCATTTTTTTTAAGTAATGGTAGTTTTTCTGTAGGCTCACAGGGACTGGCTGGCATAATTTCTCTCAACCAGGTAAGACATACTGGAAAAAGTCTGCTCTGAACATCTCAGTCAAACCATATAGATAAGAAGATGAGTTTCATACCTTTTAAAAACAACTTTAAAAAACCCTTTGTAGAAAATGCTAATGTAATGCAAAGCTCTCTTTCTTTTTTTTTTTTTTCCCTTTTTGGTTTTTGGGTCACACCTAGCAGTGTTCAAGGGTTACTCCTGGCTATATACTCAGAAATTTCTCTTGGCAAGCTCGGGGGACTATATGGGATGCTGGGATTCGAACCACCATCCTTCTGCATGCAAGGCAAATGCCCTACCTCCATGATATCTTTCTGCCCCCTTATTTACTTTTAAACTTTATTGATTGATTGAATGATTGATTGGTTAGTTGGTTGGTTTTTTGGACCACACCCTCTGGTATTCAGTGATCACGCCTGGCTCTGCACTCAGAAATTGCCCCTACCAGGCTGGGGGACCATATGGGATGCCAGAAATTGAACCGGGACCCTCTTAGATCAGCTGCATGCAAGGCAAATGCTCTACCACTGTGCTATCTCTCCAGCTCCCTCAAACTCTAATTTTTAGACAATTATGTCCAGAAGAAAATAATTATTTTCCAAGATCACATGTGTATTTAGTGATCCTTTCTAAAGGGGGTTCCAGATTTCTGTTAACAAATTCATTGCTTATACCACTGCATTTATCTTATATTTTAAAACATAGGTGAAACTACCTTCACAGCACCTTATCATAAGCACATGATTTAACTGGCAGAAACATACCAATGCAGAGATTAAAATCCCTTTGATCAAACAAACATCCACTTGCCATCTGGTTAATGTCAAATGGTCAAATATCTATTGCCATTGTTGGAAGTCTATTCATTTGACAACAAAAATCACTATAGACCTTTGTGGGTCTGTTTTTTGTCCAATAAATCTTTAGTTTTTTCAATCTATCAGCCCAATGGGAAGGGCTGAAAACTTCCCTGTAGAAGTATATCTTATTTAGAGTTGGACATGTGAACTTGTTTGATGAAAAGAAATGAGATCTCATCTGGTCCTTCAGTTAAAAACCAGGAGTCTAAGACCAAATAGGAAGGGTTTTAGTTTTCAGTCTCATACAAATGTATCATCAAAAATCCTTATGGGACCGAAGTGGTGGCGCATCGGTAGGGCATTCGCTTTACATGCGGCAAAGGACGGAGAGTGGTTTGATCTTCTGGTGTCCCATATGGTCTCCCAAGCCAGGAGCGATTTCTGAGTGCATAGCCAGGAGAGTAACCGCTGAGCGTCACCAGGTGTGACCCCCTCCTCCCAAAAATCTTTATCATGAAAGTTGTACCATGCCATAATCAAGATCAGGAGGAGAGCCACAAAAGGCAAAAATCATAGCTATTCCATTCCTTATGACTCTGTAGATATTACAATTGCAGAAGCCAATTGATTTTGATCCAACCTCACTCTTTGACTTCTGATACAGGTAAGCCTTATATTCTTCTCTTTTGAAAACTCTTCTTTGGTACATCTCATTTTTTTAAATATAAATCTTATTTAAGTACCATTATTACAAGTATGTTTGTAGTTGAGTTTCAGTCATAAA
>PVKC010008135.1:0-23320 GCA_004027635.1 Crocidura indochinensis | reverse complement strand
GCCTTACCGCGCTAGCCTTGGACAGACCGCAGTTCAATCCCCCGTGCCCCATATGGTCCCCCAGGCCAGGGGCGACTTCTGAGCGCATAGCCAGGAGTAACCCCTGAGCGTCACTGGGTGTGGCCCAAAAACCAAAAAAAAAAAAAGATGGTAAGAATGACTAGAATAAAAGTTTGGAAGAAAATGAATGTTAGTTTTTAAAAAGACCAGTAAAGGATCTTACCTCTGAGGAAGAAAAAGGAAGTAGCAAAGAAGTGTCTTGACACCTTCTAAAGTGAAAGTGGCAAGAAAATTGATCAAGCTTCATGTGATGGAGAGTTGGAAAGAATGCATTATTTTCTGATCCCTCTACTTTCATATATATTTTTAAAATGTACTTCTAGAAAAGAGCTGGAGACTTTTTATACTCAAGTCCACTGTTAGAATGACAAAACTCAGTAGAATCAAGAATTCTGGAGATAACTAAGCAATGTTATGCTAAACAGTTCCTAGTCTTTATTTAGCATTTGGTCTGTCATCATCAGTAAGAAGGTGATTCGGCCCTGTTCCTGATTGTGATTGTATGAAATGCCTCTCTTTCTCCCTAACCCAAACATGTTATACACTTTACAGAACTTTACAGATGACTTTATGCCATCATTTTAGAATATAGATGATCAGCTCTTTCATCATAACAGAACTTACTTCTTTTCAGCATTTGTCAGATAAAATCAAACTGATACTAGAATCTAAGATTTCCTGTCTGAAATGACTGTCAGTGACATTGAGTGATTGAGGGTATGACTGATCCATGAAGCTATTCAAAATCTTTTGAAATCTAAAATTCACTATTAACAGTGGATAACTTCCTGTTCATTTTTGCTTTAAAGAAAAAGAGTCCCTTAAATCTCAAAATAAATAGAATGTAGGCAAGTGAGCCATGTTGATCAGCATAGCTCAGTTTCTGAAACATGGCTACAGAAGGAATACCTCAGGCTTTCCTAGTGGGTCATTTTTATCCTACATCAAAGTGTCTGTCACCCATATTTATCTAAGACAGGTTCTTTTACACAGTTGCTTAAGGAATGTGCTCTGCTTCATGCATGGAGAAAAGCGCTCTAAATCCTACAATTATTTGATAAAGCTAAAGCTGTTAACAAAAACTTAGGTGTTTTATGTGATTATTTTATCTCCTTACTTTCTGGACATGTTTTTGCTGGAGAATTATTTAGTGGGTTGGGAAGGAGGAGAAATTGTGTTATATACAGCCATTTTCTTTAATAATCTATCACAGTATAATTTGTTCTATTGTATGATGTTCCATAGGCACAACTGCTACAGTAGGTAAAGCATCTCTGCCAGAGAATTCCAGTATGCCTGGCATTACTTCTGAGGGCTTGAAGGATTTTAAGGTTTCCTAGATCACAGGAAAAACAACAGTCTTGGTCTGCATATTGGGGGTGGGGTTTGGGACACACCCAGTGGTGCTCAGAGGTTACTCCTAGATCTGTGCTCAGAAATTGCTCCTGGCAGGCTCTGGGGACCATATGGGATACCAGGAATTGAACTTGGGTCCATCCCAGGTTGACTACGTGCAAGGCAAATGCCTTACCACTGTACTATCGCTCATGCCCAGGTCTGCTAATATTTTTAGGTTTATATGCCAAGCCCTTTGATTTGCCACCACCACCCCAACTCAAACTAATTTTAAGGGATGAACTTAAGAAGGAAAAAAAGTATCTCTGATGTGGAACCTGCAGGCTTTAGCATATGAAGTCACTATCACTGTATCTTTGTAGCTGACCTCTGAAGCACAGTGGAACATCATTGCTCTGACCCCGTGGTTTATCTGTGCAAGTCATGCAGGATTTCTCAATTGAACTTTTTCCATATGTGCAGAAGTACCTTATCTGTGTAAGTCTTAATAAAGTTGAGTTTTATCAGTACATTATATCCAGAGTGTTTTGTTACTAGGACTATTTTAGGTTATGTCATACATATTCTGTTGAAGCAGTAAGAAATACATTTAGAAGAATCGTTCTGCTTTTGTGCTTTTAATTAGAAAAACTAAAGCCAGGGCCAGAGAGATAGCATGGAACTAAGGCATTTGCCTTGTATACAAAAGGTTGGTGCTTCGAATTCCGGCACCCCATATGGTCCCTCTAGCCTGCCAGGAGCGATTTCTGAATGTAGAGTCAGGAGTAACCCCTTAGCACTGCTGGGTGCGACCCCCCCCAAAAAAAAACAACAACAACAACAAAAAAGAAAAACTAAAGCCATAATTATAGTTAGATTCTCTAGTCTCTTGTGGAGGATAGAGAATTTACTCCATCCTAATAGTTTAAAATCTAATAGTTGGGGCCAGCGAGGTGGTGCTAGAGGCAAGGTGTCTGCCTTGTAAGCACTAGCCAAGGAAGAACTGCGGTTCGATCCCCCTGTGTCCCATATGGTCCCCCAAAGCCAGGGGCAATTTCTGAGAGCTTAGCCAGGAGTAACCCCTAAGCATCAAATGGATGTGGCCCGAAAAACCAAAAAAAAAAAAGTAAAATCTAATAGTTGAATAGTTAAAAAAAATAATAATAGTTTTATAAGGTTGTGAGGACAAAGGTTCTAATCAATTCAAACCATTAAAGCTAATTTTCGTGATTTTTTTATTTATTTTTTATTTTTTAGAATTCTTTATATCATTTGTTCTTTGTTTTTGCTTTTTGAGTAAGCCTGGTGGTGCTCAAGGTTTACTCCTGACTCTGCACTTAGAGCCCACTTTGCGGTGCCGAGAACTAAAACGAGATCAACCATTTGCAATACCATCTCTCCAGCCTCCATTTTTTTTATAAATCCTAGAAATTTAAAAGGGGAACTAAATGTGAAAGTCTTAAACGTTCCCCAATATTCCAGCTATTGAATAATATATGAATGAGTCTGTGGCTTTTAAAACTTAAACTTAAACCAAACATTGGTGATTGGGCTCTTTCTGGATCACCATGTCAGTCATCTTGTAATCATTAAAATGAATTGAACAATTGCCAGAGAATCTTGCTTATTCTTCTAGTGAGTTAGCATCTGTTCATTTTGTTAACCATTTTGACAACAAGAAAATCCTGTTTATTTCTCACATACTTATTTTCTTCTCCTAACAAAGTCGAGAATTTTATCTTGAGTGCCTAATTCACACTGGGTTTGACCAAATTTTCCTAACCCAAAAAAATCATCTTGCATGACTGGAACTCAACTCTAAAGCTCAGTCATTTTGGGTTCTTCTGAAAAACTGTCTTCACAGCCTAGGGTTTCCAAGGCTTCTCTCAAAGGAATGTGGAGGTCTTTTAACTTTGCATTTTCTTCCCAGGAATTCCTGCTGGCTCAATTCCTTTTATTGAGGCAACTCAGAAGAAAAGCTGATCATGCTAGGGGGAGAGGAAAAAAACAGCTGGATTCCTGTCTTAGAGTCTATATCTAGGATTCCAGTTATTGTCCTTTAACCATCTCGCCTCCCACCTTTACCCTTAACCCTCCTCACACACATAAACACTTATATAGTGGCAGAATTGCAGATCTTTCTAATTTAAGATCTGCCACTAAACACTGGAGAACTTCTAAGCAAGCTGTGTGAAGTTAAGAAATCTGATTGAAGAAAGGTTCTTCAATCAATGTTTATATATGTGGGTCAGAGACTGCATTTTCAGGAAACTGGTTTCCTCCATTCCAGCCCCACTGCTCTCATCCAAGCTTTTAGAAAGTCTCTTTCTCTTGTGAGATGAAACTACTTTTCATCTGATAACCTGTAAACTTGAACAATTCTGACAACCTCTCAAGAGATAAACCATTATCTCTTATTCCTATCTATGTTCATCTTTTTTCCAAGAAACACAATGTTTAAGAACAATAGCTTTGCCCCTCATCAGAGTCATTCTTGGGTCTGATCATTAGAGACTTTTTAAGAGTAGCAGGAATATGAGTTGTGTCTCTAGTACTTAAAGCCTAAGAAAAGCTTTACATATTTTTGGGGGGAGGGGTTGAGACCACATTTAATGCTGTGATCAGGTGCCAGGGATCAAACCTGAGGCTTCTACAGCCCTTTGAGCCATTTCTTTGGCCCAGAAAGCAGCTTACTATGTGTATGTATACTGAACTGTTCTAATGAACAGCCAAGCAAAATAATGGAAACTAACCAAATATTCTGAACTAATCATTGAGATGTTGCCGTGTTGTAAAAGCTATGTATAGATTCTATCTTCTCTTTTCTCCTTTATGTTATGGTAGCTAATATTTGGTGGGACATAGGTGTCTTTATCTAGTCATTTCTCCTCTCACCACCACTTGGATCACTTATAAAACATGCTTGGTTCATAACTGACTTACACTAGGGCCAGAGCCATAGTATAGCAGTTAATACTTGTGTTGCATACAGCTGACTCAGTTTCCATTCTGGACACCATAAATCTCTGAGTGCCCCCTCCTCCCCAGTAGTGATACCTAAGTGCAAACCCAGAAGTAGACATATGCACATTCAGCATGTCACCCCCCAAAAACATCCACAACAAATGAAACACCCTTATACAAAGATCTGTCATTCCAACTTGCTTAGAGAATCAAGTCCAAACTAAGTTTGTCAATCAAGTTTCCCATAATCTATAAACCAACTTTTTCCTTTGTGAATTTCACTTCAGATAAGCTATAGACATTCTTTTCCTATAAACCCAGTGCTTTTCTTCGCTCTCCAGATGTTTTATTTTCACATAGTAATATACCTGCCTCTAAGAATGCCTTTCCCTAACTTTTCTCCAATCCAAATATTGACTAGATTTTGTTAACACTTACCTGTTTTCATTTTTTCTTTAAGACTCCCTAATATCTTCTGCAACTGAATTTCATTAAATTTTTCTCAGCCTTTTTGTAGTTCATCTTTTTCCTACCTTGTTATTTCTTGAAATACTATTTTTTTAATTAGTTCAAGAACTCCATTCTTTTCCCTTTTCACTGTCCATAGACCTAGCAGAGTCTGCCATATATATTCCATCTAGGTTGGAATGAAAGACATTTTAAGGCATGTAAGGAGATATTTTAAATGGTTTTTCACAAAATTGAATAACATGATTGAACTTGTGGGATTCAGCAAGGATAAAAACATGATATTACTCTGATGGAAAATGTGAAAATATATTTTAATTTATTGTTTCAATACATGGTAATACAGAATTGTGACTACAGGAAGTATAAACAAATATAATTTCTGTTATTGGCTAAAACCATTTCTGTCAGTTACTAAAACCCAGCAGTTAATTTCCAATAAGGCTTATAAAGATTTATCTCTCACATAATAGAAATTCCTTGTAAGAGTTGTAGAGTAGAGAAAGCAGAAGTCAAATAGCTGAAAGGGTGATTTTGAGGAACTTAAAGCTGGCTAGCCAGCCCCATCCTTACCAGGAGGCCCCACTTAGCCTCCTTATGACTATAAATAGGCATTCTATTTTGAATACAATCCTTGAAAGATCAATCAGTGACTTGAAAGATCACATCATTCGTTACTATCCAGACATATATTTTAACCTGTTTTCATATTTCCAAAACTGTTCACATTAACAGATTAGGTTAGGCTCCTTTGCAGACTCTCTTCTGCCATAGAAGGTGTTGGTCCCAGAGGGATGGACTTGGATCTGTCCTTTCAGACATTACACACCAAAAACTTCCAAAATGGGCAGTACCTTTGAAAATGTAGCCTTTCCCCTCTTCCAGCGGTTCTACCCATATTTATACTAAATGATAGTTCAGGGAGAAATCTATATAAAGAAGATTTATTGCTCTGATATGTCTTAGGAGGGGCCTATCAGATTCTTCTATTATTTCAGGGAATTGGGAATTTCTGTCATGGCTGCATATTTTCTTGAATCCAGTCTAAGTAATTAACAACTTTCGTGTATACTCCGGGAAGATCTTTCTTCCCACAACCAATGCCCCAACTGATGATGCCAACCAAAGTCATGCGACTGTCCTTCATACACACCAGGGGACCCCCTGAGTCACCCTGCAAAAGAGAAAACAGAAAAATTGTGTTGCTCTTTTGGCTTCAAATTCATACCTGGTTATTCTGAGGGCTTACTCAGAGTTTTGCACTTGGGTTATTATGGCCAGGTTTAGGGAATTGAACCCATCCTGGTCAGATGCAAGACAGGGTTTTGCCCACTGTACTATCAGGCCCCCAAATATGTAAATTGCTTGAAAAATTGCAGACTACTTGATGAAGGTGAATATAAACAAACATCTGTAATATTCATATTGTACTTACCTTTCAATATACATAGTTTGGAGAGGGGACATTTTTTG
The DNA here is from genome assembly GCA_004027635.1 of Crocidura indochinensis. NCBI lineage: Eukaryota > Metazoa > Chordata > Mammalia > Eulipotyphla > Soricidae > Crocidura > Crocidura indochinensis. The sequence continues at coordinate 17,020 of PVKC010008135.1, read as the reverse complement.
AAGTAAAATAAGTTTATTTGGGAAATAAGGGGAGAGAAAATTAGATCATGCTCAGGACAAAAACTCAGGCTTCTCTAGAGTGGAAAATGCAAAGTATATGTCAGGCAGACTGGGGAAAGTATACACATCTCATGGCAAATGCATCTCAGGGCAGGAATACACATAAGGGCAAATGCACCATAGATAGATAGATAGATGATAGATAGATAGATAGATAGATAGATAGATAGATAGATAGATAGATAGATAGATAGATAGATAGATAGATAGATAGATATCTCAGGCAGAGATATGGGAAAATTCTCAAAAGGTAAAGTTTTATCTCAACCTATTTGTGGACACAGAAAGGTTTGTGCCACACCTGGAGTTGCTCCGGCTCTGTGCTAAGAAGTCACTCCTGGAAGTGTTCAGATACATATTTATGATTCCAGGAATTGAATGGGATCAGCTTAGTGTCTTACTCTATACTATCTCCCTTGCCCTTTTCTCAATAATAATAATAATCTGATAGGTAATCATGTTTATTGTAAATAATTAGTTAGTGAAATTGAAAAAATTCACCAGACATTTCAGATTTCATCACTACTTATTAGCCAGTAGCCTCAGACTCAGTATGCCTTGGTAATCCTAGCTGTTGTTAGTACTGTCTATATGGCTTGGGTTATAAAGATGAATTCATGAACAAAAGATGAGATGTAAGAAATTTTGGTCCTTGTTAAAAATCTTGTTCTTATCTTATTGAATCCAAATAATTTTAAACCTGTAGGCAACTAATGGCTTCACTTTGTATATAGTTTTTATATGATTGGTGTCTTAAGTGGTCCAGCTAAGTTTTCTAATAAAAACATTAAAGGGGCTGGAATAATAGTACAGCAGTATGCAGCTGGCCCTGTTTCACTCACTAGCATCATATATAGTTCCCCAAGTCCATCTGGAGTAATAATTCCAGAGTACAGAGCCAGGAAAAACTTTGAGCATTACCTGGTGTGGCCCAAAACAAACAAAAAAGAGACCATTCAAAAAGAGGTCAAATGCTGCCAAAGATCTAAGGCAGGGAAGGGGTGACGAATGCTGATAGAGAACAAAGCCCATGAAATCTTCAATGCAAGACCCTGTGTTTGCTTGTTTCTTGAATTCCTGTACCTAACAGCTTCTCTGTAGGGAGTTTAGCACTCTGCAGACACAAAAAATATCTCATTGCTAATAGTTCCTTGGCTATTATGGGGCCTATGACTGCTGGTTGGTCTATGTTCCGTGCTACAGTTTCTTAGTATCATGAGATAGAAGCTTGATGAGGACATCAACACAGAGAGCCTGAAATAGTTTGCTTTCTAAGGGTATGAGGCCTGAATGCATTGGGTTTCTTTTTATATACAAAAATGAACTTTGTTTAATGTTAATTCAATTCTGTAGCTTTATAAATACTTCTGTTTACAATATTGCTAATGTTTATGGTTTTGATGTATACAGCACATCCCCCACTCTCCAATTACCTAATATCCTTGTATACTTCTTCCACGTCATCATACTCCCTCCACCTCTCCCTCCTTGCTTGATATTCCCAATTCTCTAATCCAGAGCCAAGGGATTGTTTACATGTGATATTATTACCTCATTCTGTTTTTTCTATATACCACAAATAAGACCATCCAGTTATTTATCCTCCCTCTAACATTTTTCTTAACACAATACCTTCCATTTTCATCCAAGTAGTAGTGAAATATAAGATTTCATAGCTGAATGAGTTTCTAAAACTTTTGTTCCCCACTAATCACCTATATCTGACATCAAGTGCCCATCTCCCCCTACAAATCAAACTCCAATTCTCTACCTATCAAAGTAGAGGATTTCTTCATAGGTCTGATTTGTGACTCAGCTCCCATCTCCAGCACCACCAAAATTAAACTCTTTTCAATTTTGTCACTTTATCACTTTGAATATTAATCTCCTGGACTTACAGGAAATCCTGTACAAGGTATAGCTTCATGTACTGACACTGAGTACATTCCAATAGTTTAGGAATTTCCACGAGTTTAGGTTTCTTAAGTTTGGATAACTTTGATCTTTCTCTAATAGCTTTATTCTCTGAGGTTCATACCTGAAATTTCCAGTGGTTCACTGAGATGAAATCACTTCATTTTTTTCTTTTCCTTTGTGTAAGGTATTAGTGGCCAAAGGCTATTTCCACCCCTTGTTCTGCTCAGAGTATAGCTAGAGGCTTAAGTTTACCTTGCAGGCATCATGCACATTGACCTGGTTTCCACTACTTCGGGTATCCACAGCACAAAGCATATTGTTTGTAATGGTTTTGTTGAGCAAATGCGTCGTACAGCGGCTGGCAGGGTATAACCTAACATGAGCCTCCTTCAGACGCTCAGAAAAAGAAAGAGAAACTGAAAGAAAGAAAGGAAATTCATGATGGCTTCAGAAAAAAATATCGTTTACCATTAAGAAAAGAATCCAATGTCTTAATACCTGACTTTCTCCTCTTTTTTCTTTTTTTTCTTTTTTTGTTTTTGTGTCACAACCAGCACTACTCATCAGTTACTCCTGGCTCTGTGCTCAGAGATCAGTCCTAGCAGACCCAGGGAACCATATGGGATGCTGGGGATTGAACCCTGTAGATACTGGAGCATTCACATGCAAGGCAAATGCCCTACCTGCTGTGCTCTCACTCTGGCTGTAATGGCTGACTTTTTTAAGACCTACCACATACGTGTTAAGTAAAATTGCTGGTATTTTTATTACTAAGCTTAACTTCACCTATCATTTCTCTCTTGGAGCACTATTAACATTTTAAACTAGATTTTGAAGAAAGAGAACTGTCCAGATCATTGTAACTATCTGGCAGCCTCCCTGACTTCATTCACTAAAGGTCAAGACAAACTTCCTTTTTGTGTTGTAAACAATTAAAAAATGCCTCCAGGTATTGGTCAAAGTCACTCCAATGAGCACCACTAGTTTAACCTAATATTTTAGTTAATACTTAATATGCAATCCTGCTTTCCCAATGAGGAAATAGTTTTGTACAGTATAAAATAAAAAATTCAGTCCAGGGCCATGCAACAGGTCTAGAATTGTAACTCAGATTTATAGAGCTACAGAGTTCATGACGTCACATTCCACTCTTATCAGAAACTTCATGAAAAGTACGATCTGCAAAGCATGTGTGCCTTACAGATCTTCCTGGACCCTTTAGTCCACCCTGTGAAGTACAGAAGTGCCAGTGGACATCCATAGGTTGCACTCTTCTATAGTCCCAGTGCTTGAGCTGGGGCCAGAACTATTTTCATGATCACTTCCTCACCTGCTGTACTACAGATAGACAGAATGGGGTCTGGACTTCACTTACATTCCTCATGCATGCCATAACCTGACAATTCGCACTCTGTCCAGTCAGGTAGCTGCAGGTTGGCCTCCGGGAGACAGACAGTGCGTACTGCATCACTCTCCTGTGTACAGGAGAGTGACTCTGACTTCAGCTGTAGCAATGCTGGAAAGAACAGATAAAAAAAAAAGCTATGAGAAGAACCGTTCCTGATTTGGGGGGAGGGAGAGATTGTGGAATGAGGTGCCATGCTGACTTATAGCAAGGGAACAATGTCATCTTACCAATATCATTGTTGTAAGTGTCATCATCAAATTCTTTATGGACCACATATTTTTGAACTTCAAATTTTTGTTCCTCTTCTCCAGGGATCAAGCGGTATGTTCTGCCCAACACCACTGTCAGGCGTTGGGGGAGAATCCTAAAGAAAAAATAGTCTTAGAAGACCTCTTCTGTTGTGAAAACATCAGAAAGAGTGAAATTTCCTGGGTTCTCTAAATACCTCTCCAAGAAGCAGTGAGCTGCAGAGAGAACCCAGCAGGAACTGATGAGTATACCCCCGCACAAAAACCTTTCTCCTTGCCTCCTCCTGTCCTTGGCAAAGATGGCAGCCTGCCATGGATGCGAGGTGATATATGTGAAGAGTCCTCCTTTAATTTGGACTTGAGGCCTCTTGTATTGTCTCAGACCACAAGTGGCTGGCAGAGGAAAGGACAGATATAGTGATCAAACCCATATCCTGAGGTGAGACCCATGAGAACCCATGTAGGTTTCTTCCCTTGGAACCTCAAGTTTCTATAGGTCTATGGTGCTTCACAGGTTGGTACAGAAAATCTAATAATCTCTGGTAATAAAACCACAATGTTTAGGTTTTGAGTATAAAATAGATCACTGTATATGCTAATATATGCATATATTAGACATATAAGCATAATAGTTACATATAATATATACATATTAACCCTTATAACACAACTTCAGAGACAGTGAGAAATCTTTCCCAAAGTCAAAATAAACCATGGATTAGAATAAAGATTTATCTGACTCCTTCCTGTGAAGCTTCATTACCTCGAGGTTTTACCTGCAGTCATTCCTGATTGAAGTAATAAAGTATTGTAAGTTCCTCATAAGGAATGCCCTCCCTGTTTCTCTTTCATTTATTCTACCTTACCTATCTTTCATGCCCACATAAAATGTTTCCTCAGAAAGCTTTTCATTGTTGCTTATTTGTTTTGTTTGGGGGCCAAATTTAGCATGATACTTGGGACAATGTGGCATGGATGATCCGTCCTGAGCCTCCTGCACACAAATGGTACACTCACACTGCTAAGCTATCTCTCCATCTCCAAGAAGCCTTTAAAACTTGTTTGGGGGGGCCCGGGAGATAGCATGGAGGTAAGGCGTTTGCCTTTCATGCAAAAGGTCATCGGTTCGAATCCCGGTGCCCATATGGTCCCCTGTGCCTGCCAGGAGCAATTTCTGAGCATGGAGCCAGAAGTAACCCCTGAGCACTGCCAGGTGTGACCCCCCCCAAAAAAAAATAAAATAAAATAAAAATAAAAATAAAACTTGTTTAGGTTTCATTTGTTTGTTTGCTTGTTGAGATAGAAAGTGGGAGCAGGGGCTGGAGAGATAGCACAGTGGTAAGGCGTTTGCCTTGCATGCCACCCATCCAGGATAGATGGTCCTCCAAGCCTGCCAGGAGTGATTTCTGAGCATGGAGCCAGGAGTAACCCTTGAGCACCACTGGGTGTGGCCCAAAAACCAAAAGAAGAAGAAGAAAAAGAAGAAGTGGAGGAGGAGGGGAGGGATGAGGAGGAAGAGGAAGAAAGTGAGAGCAAATGGTAAGAAAGAAGTCAGGGTTATGCTGCAGTCGCAGCCAAGGGAGGTGGCTAATGGGAAGTTCTTACAGCACTGGGGTATGTCACAGTATTCCCAGGCTAACTTGCTGTCCTTCAGCACATGACACCAAGGCTTGATATTCTTGTCTGGATTCCTAGATGAAGAGGAAGCAAAGAGTTCAATCACTTTTTTTTTTTTTTTGTATTTTGGGTGTATATTTGGCAGTGCTCAGGGCTTATTCCTGACTCTGTTCTCAGGGATCACTCATAGTGAGTTCCAGGGATCATGTATGGTGTCAGGGAATGAACCCAGGTCAGCTGCATGCAAAACAAATGCTCTATTCTCTGTACTATCCTTCCTGCCCCTCGAATCACATTTTAAAATCACATCTTGGTTAGTAAGAGGGAAAGGAAGCTCTTTAAAGCAATTGCAAAATCATGGAGTGGAATGAGGAACCTGAATTCTAGTCTCAGCTCTGTCCAGGCATGGAAAACAACTGTGACTATTTTTTTTTTTTTTTTTGGTTTTTGGGCCACACCCGGTGACGCTCAGGGGTTACTCCTGGCTATTCGCTCAGAAGTCGCTCCTGGCAGGCACGGGGGACCATATGGGGAACGGGGGGGATCGAACCGTGGTCCGTCCTAGGTTAGCGTAGGCACCTTATCTCCAGCGCCACCGCCCGGCCCCAATTTTTCTATAAGCAACATAATATCCACAGCTCAAATATCTGCTGGGAGGAACTGTGGAATATGCTGTGAAGAAACTTAAACTTTCTGAAATAAAGGCATGTGCAGTAAGCAGCTCTTGAGTGCTATGTGACCTGAGTACAGCACCTCTAACTTGGGTTTCAGGTTGAAAAACAGGTGCATCATGCTTTCCATAATAGTTACATTAGTCATAACTAGGTTGGACTAGATACTACTATCCATGGCTCCTTTCCACCTACTGGGCTTTTCTTTTGGCAACAAATTTCCCATTTCACACCCAAATCCCACCCTCTTCCCAGACAGGAATTCCTAGAATCCTGTGCTACACACCTACAGTAATTATGGCTGCCCAGACCTAGTGCCTGGGCATTTTTCTTCCTTGCTGTGTATGTCTTGTGTACCAGATGCTTGGAGTCCCATGGGAGGCAGGAGGCACCAGACATGGTATGGCTATGGGTGCCACGATATGTTAAATCATTTTTTAAGTAGCAATCCTCATTTTTTCCTGTAACAAAAGAAATATCAACCTGACATAAAACTAATTCAATGCAAAAAAAGGCAATTTTTTTTGTTGGTAAGGCTAGAAGTAGATCTGCAAAGCCTCCCCTTCTTTCATTTAAAGATGACACAGGGCTTTCATCTGCTACTAATTTGTGTTGGTTGAAAGAGATTTCTCAGATGATGCAGAGTCAGCTGGAAATTGGGCTCTGCTCATTAGTGATGATAATGATTATTCCTGGAGTTGCTTTCAAAGTCATCGGGGTAACTTTGCGAAATGAGGTACTTTAATGCAGGAACAGAACAGGAGTGTAGCATTCTATTTATTTGAAAACTCTATTTATTTGAAAAGTAACTATAAGTCACTGGTCCAGTCCCATCTTCAGAAGATGAGAAAATAGGTGAGTAAAGAGTTCAACTCCAGCTCAAACTAAAGGTATTTAGAGGTCAAGCCTGGATGAGAAACTTCACCTTTTGGGGAGAGGGAGGTCACACCTGGCAGTGCTCAGGGCTTATTCTTGGCTCTGCACACTGGGATAACTCCTGCCTGACGGGGCTCAGAGGACTATATGGGGTCCTGGAGATCAAATCCATGTTGACTGCATGCAAGATAAGTACGTTACTCATTATGCTATTATTCTAGTCCTCACCTTTTTGATCTTCCCTCTATATCCAAAGTGCCTATCTACCAGTCCATTCCTCTGCCATCTCAAGTGTGGTAGATGTGACCTTTTCCTCCTAAATTCTTCCAGTGACACCAGGAATGGGAGGGGGTGTGTGCTGCATAATTCACTTACCCGTGGAACACACAGGAGTGCTGCAGAACTCAGGACTGTACTTTCCCGCTTTGAAGACATAACACCAGGGCTTTGTGTCTTTGTCTGGGTTTCTGAGAGAAAATGGCAACAGGAAGGGCCAGCGGATTAAGAGTGAAGTCTATCAGCTACAAGTATTGTTTGACTTGTTCTTTGGGTAGACTTAGTGAGATTTCAGTTACACACTCGGTAATTGTAGGCAAAAATAGGCCTTGAGGTCTTTATCTGGTGATTATCTGGTGATTTTAAATGATGAGAATGGCAGAACCGGTTAGGTGGCGCTAGAGGTAAGGTGTCTGCCTTGCAAGTGCTAGCCAAGGAAAGATTGTTAATGCTGTTCGATCCCCCGGCATCCCATATGGTGCCCCCAAGCCAGGGGCAATTTCTGAGCGCTTAGCCAGGAGTAACCCCTGAGCATCAAACGGGTGTGGCCCAAAAAAAAAAAAAAAACAAAACAAAAAAAGATGAGAGTGGGTGACAAACTGAGAAGTTGCTGTAATTAAGCAGGTTTATATGTCAACTTGACTAGGCTATGGGACTCAGCAATTTAACCACATTCTAACAGATGTGTGAAAGAGATGTGTTTAACATCTACTCTAAGTCAACTTTAATTCCATTGAAAATATGAGAGGGTCTTGGGGCCAGGTGGTGGCGCTGAAGGTAAGGTGCCTGCCTTGTCTGCACTAGCCTAGGATGGACCAGACCACGGTTCGATCCCCCAGTTTCCCATATGGTTCCCCAAACCAGGAGCAACTTCTGAGCGCATAACCAGGAGTAACCCCTGAGCATCACTGGGTGTGGCCCAAAAACCAAAAAAAAAAAAAGAAAAGAAAATGTGAGAGTGTCTTACCCAACCAATAAGAGACCTTAAGCACAAAAACTACAGGGGCTGGAGAGATCTTACAGGGGTGTAAACATTTGTCTTGAATGTGTCAGGTGGTGGTTTGGTATATATATAGTATACATACTTTACTTTATATGTGTATGGTGGGAATAGCTAGGAATTACACTGACCCTGATCACTACCAGGCATGGATGGAGCTCGGGGACAAAAGCTAAAAGAAAGAATTCTGCCTCAAAATAAAGTATCAAAAGGCCTAGGAATATGGCTCAGAGGTAGAATGCCTGCAGAGTTCCGATCCCAGTACCAAGGCCTACGAATGCAGTCTCCTGGTACTGCCATTGGGATCCCCAGCACCACAATAAAATGTGTAATCTCTGTCGCACCAAACACCAAAGGTACAAGATCCACTATGTGTGACCCCCATCCCAGTAACAACAGAGGGAAGGGGAACATAACTCCACAGCTAAACTACAACCATAACTCTTGTTTGAGCTGTAACGGGAATTCCTGCTTATTTCCAGCTTGCTGACTTGTGTATAATTATCAGAGTTGCCAAACCCACCATTCTGGGAGGCAATTCTTTAAAATCAGTCTCTTTCTATAACTATTTTTCAGTGGGGCATAGGGGCAGGGCACACCTAGGCTTACTCCAGGTTCTGCACTCGGTGACCAGGAGAACAGACAGGGTCCTGGGAGTTGAATCAGTATGCTCTATACTCTCTCCAGCCCTCTCTGTCTGTCTTTTTGCTTCTCCTTCTCTAAAATGTCTGAACTGATGGTGCCTTTTCCCTAACACCGAGAACAAAGGGGTCCCTCACCTGCAGTAGTTGTGATTCCCAAGACCCAGCTTGACGGCATCAGGCCTTCGTCCATTATAGACTTTCCAGGCCAGCGCACTGCTGTTCCAGTTGACACACTCGGACCCACTTTCTGCTGTGCTCCATGTGCCTATATAGGTGATACCCTGGTCCTTATAGCACGTGACACTGGTATCTGATTGAAAAGAAATAACATGACAGAGGCTTCTAACAGGTGGGCTCCACTTTCAAGTAGTTTTCCCAAAACATCTCACATCTGCTTCTATCATCACTCAGGCTCACTGCTGAGGCCAGACAAGGTGCCCAGGTGACTGAAATCTCCTGGATGACTGATGTCATGGCCAGACCCAGATACATGTGAAAGCTCTGCTTGGTGCACCCAACTCTCTCATCGAATCTTGGTTGAGCTGCGCTTTTTCCACCCCCTTGCCTCTGACACACAACACACCCTTCCTGTTCTTGCTGTTAGTTTTGCTGGTTTATATTTCCATTCCACTTTCTCACTCACTCAACCACCACTCACCTATTTCACAGTGTTTCCCAGCAAATCCTTCAGGGCACTGGCACACAAAATCTGAGAAATATAGAGCCTGCCAACATGTCCCTCCATTGTAGCACCTGGGTTCGCTGCAACCTGTCACATGGAAATAAGAAAAGCCCTAATTTCTTTCAAAGTGGCTCTCAAAATAATATGAGCTCAAATTTTAGGTGTGCTCTATACCGGTTTGTGAAAAGGAACTCATTTAATGTGCATGAAAATCACGGGGCGCAGTATTATTCTCGTCTATAGACAACTAAACAATCTTGGCAAATGCCAGCATCTGCCTAGTGTCATGTGGTTTTTTACTATATTTTTGCTTAGCACCTGGCATACACTGGATTCTACAAATGAAGGTTTGAACATGACTAGAACAACATTTGGACCCCTAAGACTGGTGCTAAAATTTCCGACCTGACATTGCTTCATATCTGGTTGTAGGTTTTGATTTGAAACTGTATCTGGAGATAACATGAGTTTCTCCATCTTTGGTGCCCAGAGGTCTTGCCTAGCAATGCTCAGGGATCAAACCTTGGCCTCCTACTATGTGCTCTTGAAAATGGACTTCCAGGGATCAAACCTCAGCCTCCTACTATGCCAACTTAAATTCCAGTCCTTTTCATTCTCTATGAAGTCAGCCCCTCATACCTTTAACAGGCACTGAGTGGCACTGAGGATAGGTATCATTACACAAACAGTATTCAACTCGATTGCTTCTCAGCATAGGGCGCAACCACGACTGGTATGGCCAATAAGTCATCTGTGTCTTCTCATCTCTGCAGGTGGCTGTAATGAAAGAGACCCTCTAAGACACAACTCACTCAGCACTGACACCCAGCCTGGACCTAGTGAGAAAGTCTTCCCTCCCCTCTTTATAAAGCCCATCTATCCTTATTCATTTCTTATTTTCAGCTAGAAGATAACACCTACATAATATTTTATTAACAAGTTCTCATTTTACTGATTTTTGGGCAGAAGGTGATCATGCCTTACCTGCTAACCTCTGACACAGATTTTTCAAGAATGTGCTCATCAAAATAGATTTATTATGATAGTTGGAACTAATCACTCTGGATAAGAACTAGGTGTGGAATGTCAAGAAACTCACAGGCAAGGCACCCTGCTATTAAAATTAGTGCAAACCACAGTATCAAAAAGGAAACAAAAAGAGGGAAAGATGGAGAGAGAGAGAGAGAGAGAGAGAGAGAGAGGAAAAAAGGAGAGTGAGAAAGAAACGATTTACCTGTCCAGGGGGAGGGGGGAAAATGGGAGATATCAGTGACAGAACGAGTGCACTAGTAAAGGATGGTGTATACTGTATGACTGAAACCCACCAATGAACAATTTAGCAATTAATTTTAATAGATTTATTAGATAATGCTTATTTTTTCACTTTCATTCATCCAAAGACTATACATGTATAAAAGTGCCTAGTGGCTTTTGAATCGCAATGTATTATTAGCCTGAACTGATGCATTTTGACCCCAGAAAAAAATGGACTTTTTAGACCACAAAAGTTATAGAAAACAGGTGATTTTTTTTTTGGTTTTCTTTTTTTGGGGGGCACACCCGGCTATGCTCAGGGGTTACTCCTGGCTATTCGCTCAAAAGTCGCTCCTGGCAGGCACGGGGGACCATATGGGGAACCGGGGGATCGAACCGCGGTCCATCCTAGGTTAGCGCAGGCAAGACAGGCACCTTACCTACAGCGCCACCGCCCAGCCCCCAGAAAACAGGTGATTTTTACTGGTATTTTTAGTATGCCCCAAACTGCTGAAGTACACCCATTAATATTTTTCTGTTTGTAAGCCAAAATGCCAACTTAAAAATGACAACACCAGTCTTTCTTTTCTTTCCCACACCTGCTGATGCTCAGGACTTACTCCTTTTTGCTCAAAGATCACTCAAGACAGAGCTCAGGAACCATATGGGACACCAAGAATCAAATCTGGGTCGCCCAGATGCCAGCCAAGCACCCTAACTACTGTAATATCTCTTTGGCTCCATTTTTTTCCTTTGGGGGGGGACCAACAATCAGAAGTGCTCAGGGGTCATTCCTGGCTCCATGCTCAGAAATTGCTCCTGGCAAGCACAGGGGACCATATGGGATGCCAGGATTCAAACCGATGACCTTCTGCATGAAAGGCAAACACCTTACCTCCATGCTATCTCTCCAGAGTTTCATTTTTTTTTTCTTTTTCTTTATAGGTCACACCCATAGATACTCAAAACTTATCCCTGGGTGCCGTAGGAGAGCTAGCATGAAGGTAAGGCATTTGCCTTGCCTGCAGAAGGATGGTGGTTCAAATCCTGGTATCCCATATGGTCCCCTGAGCCTGCCAGGAGCGATTTCTGAGCCTAAAGCCAGGAGCTGAGCATTGCCAGGTGTGACCCAAAAACAAAAAAACAAACAAACAAACGAAAAGACTTATCCCTGTCCATGTGAGCATATTTTTTATTCTAGTAATGTTAATAGAAATGACCCTCAGGTTTTTATTTTTCAAAAATAGTTTTTATTGAAAGAAATGTAGAGGTGTGAGGGGAGAGAGAGACATCTGTTCAAGAGAGAGCATGCACTTCTTCAAGTTTTATTTGTTTGTCTATAGGGCCATTCCTAGCAATATTCAGGGGTTATTCCTGGTTCTACACTCATGAATTAATTCTGATAGATTTCAGGGGACCATAGCAGATGGCAGGGATTAAACCTGGATTGGCCACATGCAAAACAAGTGCTCTATTCACTTCTCCTATCTGGCCCCAATATCACTTAGGTTTTCAGAATGAGCTCTAAATGTGATCTTACAAGGAAAAAATCTTTTTACTCCAGTCTCACAAGTAAACCAGATTAGTTAGTTTTCCCAACTGAAAAATACATGCAGGATGCAGACGACAGCTCAGCAAGAGTCAGTGGTCAGGGCCGTTGTGATCTGGCAGTGTTTGCAACTGAATGAGTCGCTCTGTCTTTCTGGGCTCCATTTTCTCATAGGTATCACAGGCCTGTAGGACATTGTGCTTACAGTTCTCTGACTCCCACTCCTTGAGTTTCTGTTTTCTTTAACGGGAGCTCATTTAGCCCTGTCCTCTGAGACCCAACTTGCTAGGCGTCTTAGCAAAATCATCTGCAAAATTTCCCTTCACCTACTCAAGAGAGTGTGGTAGAAGATAGACTGTCCTTTGTAGTCCAAAGCATCCTGAGCCCATTAACTCCAGATTCTGACCCTTCCAACCTTCACTAACTGCCTTCCAGCTCAACTTCATCATACCTCTAGGAGATCTGGCTCCTCTTCTGAATCGTGTGTGGACTTCCTGTACAGAAACCAGTGTTAGAGGGAGACTCAGCATGTTCTGGGTGTCTTAATAAAAAAAAAAAAGGTGGCTAAAATTGAAGACCAGCCAATAATCCATGAATCAGATGTCAATGTCCAGGGGTTCACACAGATAACTAGCCCCAAGTGGGAGATACATTCCTGGTTTCTTGACTATATCTACCTCTCTTCTAGAGAAGTTCTATGCAAACCAAGTCTGTAAATATAAAATATTGCAATGGTGAAGGGGGGTGCTCTTTACATGACTGAAACCCAACTACAACCATATTTGTAATCAAGGTGTTTAAATAAAGATATTAATAAAAAGATCACCATAGAACATATTCACACAGCCCTTTCTACCAAGGGCTCCATATTCACAGCTTAAACAAACTATAAAAATATGATAAAATACTGATACAAATGTTAAAATGTTGATAAAAATGTTGAACAGCTATATGTAAAATATGGTGGTCATTCATCACTCATAGTTCCACTGGGCAGTTGAGATATGATTGTTCTAACTAAACATAAAAATTAATGTTATGTAAGTACCACATGCCTCTTCACATAGCCCTTTTGACTTTCCCTTCTTTAAAATGCTGCCACTCAGATGTTGCTTCTTTGGCCTCTGAGATGCCCTGTGTGTGGACCCTTTCAGAGAACCAAATGGAGAATAAGCACGATGGGGAAGTTTGTCAGCTTTCCCAGCTAAGAGCAGGAGCACTGATTTTTATTACTACTTTGGAGGATTCATTTCAATACCTTCTTTAAACTCAATCCTAAAGCAGCAAGCAGAATCAAGAGCGGAAGTGACTGTTATTTCAGTTGAGCTGAGTGTTTCTTTGAGTTCTACATCCTCTGCACAGGGAAGGGTGGACATGTGTAGCCTGTGACCCTGTTGTCCCTCTGCCTCCTTACCTCTCCATTCTGACACCTTTCTCCCCATCAGGAATTTGCTCTACATACTCACCTGGCTAGGCAAAGTGAAGGCTGCTGCACAAAGCAGCAACACAAACCACAACTCTTTCTTCATAGAGTTCATTCTCAGTGTCGATTCTGCAACAAGAAGGGGATAGAGTTTAACCAGGTGCTATATATGTCCAGGTCCCTTGCAGAGCAGTTTCCATGGAAGGAGATGTCACAAGTTTCAGAAGCTTAATTTTTTTTTTTTGGTTTTTCAGGCCACACACATTTGATGCTCAGGGGTTACTCCTGGCTAAGCCCTCAGAAATTGCCCCTGACTTGGGGGGACCATATGGGACGCCAGGGGATCAAACCGCGGTCCTTCCTTGGCTAGTGCTTGCACGGTAGACACATTACCTCTAGCGCCACCCCAGCCCCCAGAAGCTTTTTTTTTTTTTTTTTGGTTTTTGGGCCACACCTGGCAGTGCTCATGGGTTATTCCTGGCTCCATGCTCAGAAATTGCTCCTGGCAAGCACAGGGGACCATATGGGACGCCGGGATTCGAACCTATGACCTTCTGCATGAAAGGCAAACACCTTACCTCCATGCTATGTCTCTGGCCCCAGAAGTTTATTTTTTAATTGTATTTATTTTTCACTTTATTGAAATACTCAGAATATAAATTTCTATCATTTTACCATTTATTACTGATTGGGGCCAAATCCTACTGTATTCAGGGTTCACTTCTGACTCTGTACTCAAGGCTTACTACTGACAAGTTTAGGGGACTATATGACTACCAAGATTGACAGCAAAGAAGGCAAGCACCCTTTCCACTGTACTATCAACCTGTTCCCCATTTTCACCATTTTTAATCACATACTTCAGTGGCAATAATTCACATTGCTCTACAGCTATCACACCAATTCCAGAACTCTTCACCTGACAAACTAAAATCTCTTTGAATCTATTCAACACTAACTGCGTACTCCCCTCATGACCACCATTCTACTTTCTGTGTCTTGAAGTTTCACTATTCTAGGTACCAGATAGAACAATAATTGTCCTTCTCTGACTGGCTTACTCACACGGCATAGCATTCTCATATTGATCCACTTTGAGCATGTTAAAAGTTCTCTTCTTTGGAGTCAAGAGCCTCCCTAGCCTCCTGGATCCATGGGACCACTTCAGGCAATCCTTGGCGTAGTAGTAAAGGTCTGACAGTGCTGGGAACTACAAAAACTGCACCCAATAATGCTCAGGAGGTTAAAATGTACTAGGGACCATTACCATTCTGAGGTACTCCACCCTTTTGAGTTATATCCTTAGCCCAGAACTCCTTTCTTTTTAAAGCTAACATAGGGACCATGTTTTATTTATCCCTTCATTTGTTGGGTACACTTGAGATGTAAGAAGATGGCTTTACCTAGAGGTGTGCTGAAGGATGAGAGTAGCTCTAGTGTTTATGGCAGTCTGGTCACCACAGAGCCCTGGTCTAGCTTTCAGGCAGTGAGTTCCTGTCCTGGGAGACTAGTTGAAGCACTGGTGTTTTTTAGGGAAACCATGGGGATTTTCTTAGTCAGCAGATCCCAGAGCCAAACAGATGCCTGAGCTCTTCCAGTCAGGGTTTTCATGTCTTAGTCCATCCAAGGAAAGGCTCTGCAGCCAGTTCTCATCCTCCTACTGCCCACCGGACTGTCTGTCTCTTTTCATAGACAGGCCAAGCCAAGTGTAGATAGCTGAAGGAAAGATGGGCAGAGACATCTGGGTTTTGACCATTAGATTTAGATCTTCCTGCACACCAAATTTCTGCTTTCCAAGTGCTTCCTCCCTGTCCTCCAAGCCCCAATTCTGGGCCTCATAAGTTTGAAGTAGGTTAGTTGGTTGGGGTATCATTTTGTGGTTTGGCAAACCTACTCACTCCTTTGTCCACCAGAATTAAATAGGGGTATTTCTTCTCTTGACTCATTTCCCTTCAGTCACAACAACTTTTGGTCCCTTGCCTCATTCATCCCAAGAATTTTTAGGACACTGCTGGCTCAAAGGCTTCCAGAACTTTTATCTTTGGCTGACTCTGGATCCTCCTTTGTTTCTTTATTAAAAACAAAACAAAACAAAACAAAAGAACTCCCCTTTTGGAACGTGGTCACAAGCTCTTTTCAGAGCCAGAAGTAAAATTAAAGGCAGGGTGGGATGTGGGAGGATGGGAAATGCTTTATGCCTGAATGATTCTCTTTGGGTCAATGCAGACAGGCCTCAGAGTAAAAGGCAAGTTGGGGTCAGAGAGAGGGAGCAGGAGTATGTGTTTAGGTGATGTGATCCTTCTCTTTCAGGTGACAGAAAGAAGCCAATTTAGAGGTCCTAAAGGCTTATTCCTGCAGGGCTTCGCACTCAGGAATCACTTCTGGTGGTGTTCAGGGAACCATATGTGGCCCCTGCTTCTTCATTTTACCCCATCACTATAACCTTTGAAAATAAGTCTTCTTGGGGCCGAAGCGATAGCGCAGCTATAAGACATTTGCTTTGCATGCGACTGATCCAGGACAGACCTCGGTTCAATCCCTGATGTCCCATGTGGTTCCCCAAGCCAGAAGCGATTTCTGAGCACATAGCCAGGAGTAACCCCTGAGCATCATCGGGTGTGGCCCCAAACCCAAAAATTAATAAATAACTTAATTTAATTAAATTAAATAAGTCTTCTTAGATGAATTCCTCTTCTTTCTTCCTGAATTTAATCATTTTTATATATTTACTCAGAGATTTTTCCCATCATTCATTTATCTTAGCTAGCTCTCAACAATAGGAAGAGTACTACACTCTCACACTTTTATGAACAATTTTGAATACAAGAAATGAGTGTAAGATAACCAACAAGAAATGCAAATTAAAGCAGACAGGCAGGTCTATATTGAAAGAGTGCCCAAACCCACCCAAATGAATTCTTTTGTTTTGGTATTTTGGGGGAGTACCTCACACCCAGCCATGCTCTGGGGCTACTTCTGGCTCTACACTCAGGAATCACTTCTGGAGGAACATGCGGGATGCAGGGGGTCAAACCCACAATCAACTGTGTACAAGGCAAACATTACCAGCCAGATTATCACTCTGCCTCCATTGTCCACCTTGAGAAATGAAATCTTGAGAAGCAATAAAACTATTTAGCCAGTGGCTGTAAGGGCCCACATGGTAGAAGCAGAAACTTGGGCCTCATAAGACCTTTGACAGATCCTGAAGAAGGCTGGGCCTCCCTCCCAGCTCAGAGTGAAGTTCCTGAAGAACAAAGGAAGGAGGCAAAGACAAGGATCAGAGGAGAATCATAAAGAGTTTCAAACTCTTCCAATTTGGCAACATCCTAGTGAAGGACTCTACCTAGGTAGATAGAATGTGGCAATTTGAGAAAAACAATTCAAAAAAAAAA
>PVKC010008134.1:0-28528 GCA_004027635.1 Crocidura indochinensis | reverse complement strand
AGAAAGGATGGGGGAACACCTTTGTTGGGGCTGATACTGGGTATCATCTTACACTCTTGGAGCCAGCTGCCAGGGCTGCACACAGGGCGCGTACTGACAGAGGCCAGGAGCAGAGTCCTGAGTCCTGGAGCAGCCGCCCCCGCACATAGAAGAGCCAAATTAAAAGTGTAAAGAGTCACATGTCCGCAGGTTGCCTACTACAGTACTAGATGGTATTCCCACAACAGTGAGCTCCTATCTTTCCACAATTTTCCCATCACTAATCTTTTTTGTTTGTTAGTTTCTGTTTTTGTTTATTTGTGATGTGTGCCCATCTTCTCTTTGGCATGAGATGATACCTCATTGTTTTAATTTGCATCTCCCTTATGATTAGTGATGTGGAGCATTTTTATTTGTCTTTTAGCCAAATGTATATACAAATGTATATCTTCTTTGAGGAAATGTCTGTTCATTTCTTCTTCCTACATTTTGATGGGGTTATATGTTTTATTCTTGTTAAGTTCTGTCAGTAACTTGAATATCTATTATCTGTTGGGCATTGTGTCAATAGAGTCTCCCATTCTGTAGGTGGCTGTTGTACCCTAGTCACTATTTCTTTGAGGTGCAGAAGCTTCCACTTTTTTAAATCTCTGCTTCTACTTGATTGTGCAGTGCTGTTTCCTCTTTGAAGATGTCTTTAATATCAATGTCATGAAGTGTTTTAACTACATGTTCAATATACCTATGGTTCCAGGTCTAATATTAAAGTCTTCAATCCATTGGATTTGACCATCGTGCATGGTTTTATACAAAGGCTCAAGTTCATTTTTGTGCTTGTGGCTGAACATTGTCCCAACACCACTTGTTGGAGAGTATTTTCTTGCTTCATTTTAATTTCCTTTTCCTTTATCAATGAATTAATCTTTGATTAATCTTTGATCTAAGGTTCTCTCTATATTCCAATAATATGCTGTTTTTTGTTTTTGTTTGTTTGTTTGTTTGTTTTTTGGGGGGCCACACCCAGTGACGCTCAGGGGTTACTCCTGGCTATGCATTCAGAAGTTGCTCCTGGCTTGGGGGACCATATGGGAACCGGGGGATCGAACCACAGTCCGTCCTAGGCAGCGCAGAGAAGGCTATATTTTCATATTAAAATTTTGCTAATTGTTGCTTTAACTTCGTAGCTGTTTATTGTTCCAATAATTTCAGGAGTGTTTTATTCACTTGTTTGAAGAATGTCATGGGCATCCTTAGTGGAATTGAATTAATACTTTACAAAGCTCTGGGAAGTATCGCCAGTAATGATGTTAATCCTCCCAATCCACGAACAGGGTATGTGTCTCCATTTTCTTACTGTGCCTAATGCTAAAAAAAAAAAAAAAAAAAAAAAAGTGGGGAGAACACCAAACCCTGCCACTCCAGCATTCCTTTTTCTTATCTTGTTTGTTTTTGATATTATTCTCCTTCTCCTTTTTCTTCCATTTTTTTCTTTCTCTTTCACTCTTGTGGATATTATGTGGTGATTTTTTTAGTAGTTGATACCAAATTTTTCTTCTCTTTTCCTTAACCTTTTTTATCTCCAACAGGATAGCATAACTTGAATCATTCAGCCTCATAAATTGATTGGGGGGGGCGGGGCAGCGATGATGATACCAGGACCAGTCATATGAACATGTAATGTGAATAAAAAGTGACCAGACTGTAACACCAAACCTAAAGTCAATGACAGAATAGATACCCAATATACAACAAGCTGTAAAGTGAAGACCAGTTAAACTAATATTCTGGGGGCTAAAAGAGGGAGATATGGGAGAGATGCTGGCGAATGCCCTTCATTCGTTGTCACTATGTACCGTAAATAATTCTGTGTAATGCACTTCAGTCACAATAAAAAAAAGTGTTTTGTAGTTTACTTTGTATAGGTCTTTCACCTCTTTAGTTAGGTTGACTGCAAGTATTTGAGTTTCAGTGGCATTAATGTGAATGGGATAGTTTTTTTTTAATATTCATTTCTTCTCTATCATTATTTGTGTATAAGAAGCCCATTGGATAATTTTGTAGTGTGCCAATTTATTTTATGAATTTTATGTTCTTGTTGTTAGAGTCCTTTAAGTTTTATTGTTTTTTTGAAATATGTTATCTGCGAACAATGAAATATTATTTCTTCCTTTATTTTCACGATGCTTTCTCTTTCTTTGTGAGTCTTGCTAGTGGTTCATTGTTCATTTTTTATTTTTTCAAATAATCAATTATTTTTTGTTTGTTTTGGGGGCATACCCAGTGTGTGTCCCAGGAGTTAGTCCTGGTTCTGTGCTCAGACATAACTCCTGACAGTCTCAGGGGGGCCATATGGATGCTGGGGATTGAACCCAGTTCCATCACGGGTTGGCAGTTTACAAGGCAAATGCCCCACCACTGTGCTATCAGTTCAGAACCAAATAACCAAATCTTGTTTTCACTGATACTGGCTTTGTTAGGGGGAGGGGGTCCAGTTTATTAATTTCTGCTCTAAGTTTTATGAATTCCTTCTGTTTCTGTTTTTTTAATTTATTTTATTTGTAAATTTCTAAGCTCTGCTATTAAGTTATCGTGGTTCTAATTTTATTCCTAATGAATAATTGCAAAGCTATTAAGTTTCCTCAATGGCAATATTGGCTGTGTCTCATAAATTTTGATTCTTCTTGTCTTGAATCTTATTGTGTCCAAGACTCTTTTGATTAAATCTTTGATTTTGTGTTCGACACAGTGTTTTATTAGATGTGAGCTTTTTAATTTCAAGAAGATAAAGTTATTTTGGGTGTGGGGCCGGTTTCGCTTCACTTCAATTTTGAGTGCATCATGATCTGAGGAGATAGTTTATACAATATCCTCTTCATTGTATGGAGGTATCATTTACGAACCAGCATGTGGTTTATAACTGAAAATGCCCTGTGTATTAGAAACGGATATTTGGGGCCAGAGAGATAGCATGGAGTTAAGACATTTGCCTTGCATGCAAAAAGACAGTGTTTAAATCCCGGCATTCCATATGTTCCCCCAACCCTGCCTCGGACTATTTCTGAGCATAGAGCCAGGAGTAAGGCCTGAGAGCTGCCGGGTGTGACCCCCCAAAAAATAGAAACATATATATTCATCTTTCTGTGGATAAATAGCACATACATACAGTATATATGATGCATGGTTAGTAAAGTAAATGTTCCTGATGTACACATACTTTTATTATTACGAAATGCCCATCTCTGTCTCTTATAACATTTACAAACTAAACATCTTAGTTTTCTGATATTAGTATGGTTACCACAAACTTTTTAAGGGAGTGTTTGCTTTTTTATTAATACATTTATTTAAACACCTTTATTACAAATATAATTGTAATTGAGTTTCAGTCATGTAAAGAACACCCCCCTTCACCAGTGCAACATCCCTATCACCAATGTCCAAAATCTCCCCCCTCACCCCACCCCCGCCTATATTTTAGACAGGCTTTCTACTTCCCTCATTTATTCACATTCTTATGATAGTTCTAAATGTAGTTATTTCTCTAACTTCACTCATCATTCTTTGTGGTAAGCTTCATGTAGTGAGCTGGAACTTCCAGCTCTTATCGCTTTTATATCTGAAAATTATTGCAAAAACGTCTTTTATTTTTATAAAACCCATAGATGAGTAAGACTATTCTGTGTCTATCTCTCCCTCTGACTTATTTCACTCAACACTCTTGGAGCAAGATTTTATAGTTTTCTTTGTATAGGTTCTTCACATATTTGGGCAAGTTGACTCCAAGATATTTGAGTTTGTGTGGCACTAATGTGAATGGGGTTGCTTTCTTAATGTCCATTTATTCCCTATAATTATTGGTGTATAAAAAGGTCATTGATTTTTATGTGTTAATTTTGTAGCCTGCCACATGGCTATATGCATCTATTGTTTCTAGAAGCTTTTTGGTAGAGTCGTTAGGGTTTTCAAAGTATAGTATCATGTTGTCTGCAAACAGTGAGAACTTGACTTCTTCCTTTCCTACTTGGATTCACTTGATATCTTTTATTGTCTAATCGCTATTGCAAGTACTTCCAGTACTGTTAAATAGGAGTGGTAAAAGAAGACAGCCTTGTCTTGTACGAGAATTTAGAGGAAATGCTTTTAGTTTTTCTCCATTGAGGATAATATTTACCATTGGTTTGTGGTAAGTGGCCTTAACTATATTGAGAAAGGTTCCTTTTATTTTCCTCTTGCTGAGAGTTTTCATTAAGAATGGGTGTTGAACCTTATCAAATGCTTTCTCTGCGCCTATTGATAAGATCATGTGATTTTTATTTTTCTTGTTGTTGATGTTGTGTATGATGTTGATAGATTTACAGATGTTAAACCATTCTTACATTCCTGGGATGAAACCTACTTGATCGCAGTGAATGATCTTCTTGATGAGGCAGTTGATCCTACTTGCCAGGACTTTGTTGAGGACCTTTGCATCTGTGTTCATCAGGGATATTGGTCTGTAATAATCTTTTTGGTAGCATCTCTGTCTGGTTTAGGTACCAAGATGATATTGGCCTCATAGAAGCTGATTGGAAATATTCCTGTTTTTCCAATTCCATGAAAGAGCCTGGCCAGGATTGGTAGTAGTTCCTCTTGAAGGGTTTGAAAGAATTCATTAGTGAATTCATCTGCGCCTGGGCTTTTGTTTTGGGGAAGACATTTGATTACTGTTTTGATTTCCTCAATAGTGAAGGGGTGTTCAGATACGCTACATCCTCCTGCCTTTCTCATTGCTGGGCTGACAACTTCACAGACAAGTCACCTCTCTGCCCGGTGTCCCTTATCTAAGGTTTGCTTGTGATAAATCTGCTGTAAATCTCAAGGATGTTTCTTTATATGTAACATTCTTTTTTGATCTTTTTTATTTGAGTATCCTATCTCTATTTGTGCTTCTCATCATTGAAGCTAGACTATGCCTTGGGATGCTTTACTTTGGATTTTTTTAGCTGGTGCTTTTCAGGTTTCCAGTTGTGGGAAATTCTCAGCAATAACATCCTTAGCAATGTGTCTCATGGAGCATTTTCCCCTCAATCTTTGGAATCCAATGATTCTTATGTTTTTTTCCTATTGAATGTATACCAAAATTCATTAATTGTTTGCTTAATTTGAGACTTCTTTTCTCCATATTCTGTTCATTTATATTTAGGCTCATTTCCAACTTATTCTGGTGTATGGATGTTATGCAGCTCATTTTCCAGCTCAGTAATTCTGTTTCAGCAGGTGTTAGCTGTCATTTTTTGAAGTTTGGTCATTTCTATCTCATATTTTCTTGAGTATTTTTGTCTGTAAATTGTTTAGTTCCACGATTTCCTTGAATTCTTTGTACGTTCTCCACATGCTCTCTAAAACCTTTATCAGAGAGACTATAAGTTGCTGGCACTATATGAATCTTCAAAGCTACCATCTTTATTCACTAAGCATGGTGATGTTTTGCATTGTTTTCACATTGTGACTTTTGCAGTGTGGTGGTGTGTTTTGTGAATTGTGCTGGGGCTATTTGATTTTAAGAAATGAGCAGAGCAGCTTCATACTTCTCACTGGTTCTGCTTCTTCCACAGTAAGAACCTGGCATCTGGCTCACCTCATAGCGAGCACTGCAATACAATGGTTCTCCCTCTTCTGATATGTGGGCCGGTCCTCCTTTTAATCCCTCTGATGTAAAATTCCCAGGACCAGAGAAGTAAGGCATATATCAGAATCAGGAAACATGAACAATTGAAGAAACTCTGGCTGAACCAGCAATGCAGCCTGAAATCTAACCAGATACTGTTAGAGCTGCAATTTCTTCAGTCACCTCCTGACAATTGTGTTTCTTTTTCCCTTTTCCAAAAACATTCCTATACCGTCCTGAAAATTTTTGTATACTTAAGATGACAGATCCTTTTAAATATTCCTCTCCTTATTCCATGATCTTTTCTTACACTTTATCATTGACTGCCTTTCAAATTATTAGTTGCAGTATAACATCTAACTGCAAATCTTTTATAATAATTTACATATCTCCAACTGACTACTGCTTCTGATTTTATTTCTAACCTATTCCCTCTAGAGTTTAAACATTCCTTATTTGATTTATTTTAAATTTTGTGATATAAAAATTTTCAGGTGTCAAAACACTCATAAATATAACACTTACAATTTCAACCTATTTCAAGAAACTATGTTCACTGCCAATTTTGGTATAGGTGTGTATTATAATGCAATATATTATTGACAGACATATAAATATATTTTAAATATATAGCATATTTATTAGTATATTAAAATTCACATAAATTCATTTTGTGTGTGTTTGGTTTTTGAGCCACACTCAAAGATGATAAGGGATTACTTTTGACTCTACACTCAGGAATTATGCCTGGTGTTTTCTGAGAGATCATATGAGAAGCCAGGCATTAAAACAGCTCATCAGCATGTAAGGAAAGCACATAACTATAGCTCAGGACCCTAAAAATTTTCATGGATTCTTAATATTGACCTATTATTTTCCATAGAAATGTTTCAAACCTTTGATCCTTACCTATAGCTGAATCTTTAATCCATGACCTCTTCTAAACTTTATAAGTTTAAATTCCATAGTATATTATTTTAATTCTCTCCATTCTAAGTTCATCCTCACTTGTACTTTGTTCTCTCACATTATATAATATTTATCATTAAATAAAGTGTTCAGCCTCCTCAAGCCTAATGACTACCGATGAATGAAGTTGGAAAATAACTTAAAACTTAATTTCCCAGCCTCATTTTTAATATACTTATTCACCTAAGGCCAGAGAAATAATACAGTGGAAAAAATGTTTGCTTTGTACTTTGACAGGTATTTATTCCTAATATAATGTATGATCCCCTTCTACTTCAGCACTGATCCCTGTGCTTAGAGCCAGAAATAATTCCAAGTACTTGGGAGGTTTGGAAAATTGTACCCAACCAACAAAAATTACTATGCTATCATTTATTATACAATGTGGCTGTTAATATATTGATTACTTATATTATCAGCGTAGATATCACCTTCACTAATGACAGGTGATTTTCTCCACTTTTTGCTCATGTGTACATGGTCAGTATATGTAATTATTGCACATGAATTAATGAAATAATTTTTAAAAATAGTTTGTTTAAAATATTTGTATTGATGTTTATCTTTGATGTTATGTTTGACATTTACAAATATTTAAAGTTCCATAAAGATCTCTAAAATTAAGACTACTCTTGCTTCCTATTAAAATTCTTATAATTTGTAAATTATATACTTTTATGTGAACATGTATATACATATAAATGTATATATGTATCGTACATCTTATTTTTTCTTTCATTTTTCCTAAAAATTGATTTATGAAACTTACTGAGAATCTGCAATTGTTTTATGATCTTGTCTTTAACAGGTCATTGCTTTAGCGATGGATATATTTACAGACATAGACATTTTTAAGGAACTTGTGGAGGCATCAGTTCGTGGCATATCTGTATACATTCTGCTTGATGAGAAAAACTTCAGTTTTTTCCTAAATATGACTGAGAAACAGGGCTGTCAAATTCAGCGGCTCAGGGTAAGAAAATCTTTTCTATTTCTTTAACTTTTGTGTATTATATTTGATTATGGTCAAAATGAAAATCTGTGAAGCTAAAATAATATAAAATAAACCTAAAATAAAGATCAAAATTGGGGCCAGAGTGATAGAATAGTGGGTAGTTAGTTTTCCTTGGATGAAGCTGGTGTGGATTCAATCTGAAATGGTCTTCTAACCCTATTAGGAGGTATTTTTGAGAGCAAAGTCATAGTATATCCTGATCACTGCTAGGTGTGGCTCCAAAACAAACAAATGAAAAGATAAAGTATGTATTATAGTAATATTAAAATTGATCACCAAAAAGCCCTTCTACCTTCTAGAATATGGCTGGAAATACAACAGCCCTGATGGTTTTCTAATGATCATTTCTTGATAGTGAAATAAATCAGCTCCAGAACTTACTTTGCTTCAGTTTTATGTGCTATAACATCTAAGTGAATTAAAAAATTTTAAAAGAATTGTAGATTTTTATTTTCTCATCATCATATTATGTAAAGTTTCATAAAGTAAGTAAGATCCAAAGAAAATCATAAAATTACTCTCTGTAAACATTGCAATAACTGTTATTGAATTTGTGTTAACAGTTCATATTAATTGAAGTATCAACTATTAAATATTGAATATTAAAATATGTTAATTTTAGCAACTATTTTGTTTGAGTACATACTTTATGATGATGTTTCAAATTTTTCACTGTTTAAAATTGTTTTTTATGAGTTGAGAACTATTTCAATTATACATTTTATACAAATATTTTATGTTAAAATATTTTTATTTTTATTTATTTTTATTTTTTTATTTTAAAATATCCATCCCTTTTATAACCATATTTTTTGCTCTGTATTTGCCTATAATTTTAGAATATTCGAGTTCGGACAGTAAGAGGCCAAGATTATCTTTCAAAAACAGGATCAAAGTTTCATGGAAAATTAGAACAAAAGTTTTTGTTAATTGACTGCCAGAAAGTTATGTATGGTTCCTACAGGTAAGATCAAATTATCATCCATCAAACAATTCAAATTATTTTCATGCTTTTATATACTATTGTTTTGTTATTTCTTCGCAACAAAAGAGAAATATATGTGGAAATGTAAAGAACTAGATTTTAGTTCTGTGCCAGTAAGGAATTTTGAAGACTCAGTATGCATACATAACTTCCTTAGATATTAAGATTTTTCCCCCCACAGAAAGTTTACAAATATTCCAGATTCCATAAAGATCTCAAAAATAGAAGTGCTCTTGCTTTCTATTAAAATATAAAATGACTTATTCTTTCAAGCCCTGGTTCTCCCTTGAACATGTATCTTTTTCTTTCTGTTCTTTTTTTTTTTTTTTGGTATTCTGGAAATGCCTACTTTTCTGAGCAAATACTCCTCTCTTGTCTTTCTATGTAAATGTCATTCAATAAAAGCTATCATTCATCACTAAAAATGATCATAAAAGACTATCAAAATTAGAAGTTTTAACATTTGTATTAAAAATAATTTTGAAAAATGATGAGATATCATTTTCTTATTTTAATAATATAACTTCATAATTCTCATGATCCGCTATACTATTATTAAAACATATTTTATTCTGTCCAGTAAACATTTCATGGAAATAGGCACAGTTGCACAATCCAAAATTTTGTTTTTCAACTATTTTCAACAAAAGCTTCCATTTGTAGAATATTTTTTACCTTTTTGTGGTTTGATTCTTTCACAGATTTTGGTTCCATTCCTGGTATACCCGTAGACCTATTACTTTCATCCACATTTTATAAATAATGATGCTGAAGTTTCAAACCGTTTAATAACTTATCAGAAATTATCTTACTTAAGTAAGGGCCAGACACATCAGGCTATCCCCATAAAAAAATAAACACTAATAAGTTTGCTGCCCTATTGTTTCCCTGTCAATCTGGCATTCAGTCCTTATTGGGATATACAAAGAGCTATATTGAAATGCACATAAAATTATAGCAGAGTCTTACAGACTGCTAAGTCAGCAGAGCAAAGTAGATTCATTACTAAAGACAGTGGGAAAAAAGTCATGAGAGTATAAATATAAATAGGACAATACAAGGCAAAAATTTTTCAAATTTACATGAAAGCATCATAGACAGAGTCAATGTAGATAGATGTGAGAAACTTATTTAACTTGAATGTACCTTCATTTGCTTTATTATAAACTGAAATAAATAATAGAACACACCTTGAGTCATTGTGAGAATTGAATGAGTTAATGAAACATAAGCGTTTAATGTTAGTTTTGATTTGGGACCTTGCTTTCACTATTATCATCTGCTATTTTCCCTTTATTTTACAATAATATTGGACATTTTAATGGCAAATGTTTTAAGAATAGAAATTATAGGTGCCGGCGAGGTGGCGCTAGAGGTAAGGTGTCTGCCTTGCAAGCACTAGCCAAGGAAGGATCACGGTTCGATCCCCGGCCTCCCATATGGTCCCACAAGCCAGGGACAATTTCTGAGTGCTTAGCCAGGAGTAAGCCCTGAGCATCAAATGGGTGTGGCCCGAAAAAAAAGAATAGAAATTATAATTAGTACTTGGGATTTTTATTCTTATAAAGACTCATTAAAAGTGTATGTGTTTGTTCATATTCACTTTTTAGAGAGTTTTTAATTGAAATTAATGGTGGGTGTTCAGTTGACTTATAGAATTAGTTACATTTAAATCTCAAAATTGTAATTTATCTTACAATATAATTCTTATTATCAAGTGGTAAATTCAAATCAGTTAGCCATTACTGGTTGTTTATAGATGCTAAACATTGAATGAGCGACTTGAGAATTAAATGTTTAGAAAACAAAAGTTTTTTTTTTTTTAATTTAGATCAGGAAACATAGGTACCATTTAAGTTACTATTTGTGTAAGTGGATATTGTATATATATGACCACAAATTATAAAAGTGTATCAGTATATTATTAAAAATGTATTAAATTACCTATAATAATTTTATATAATTTTAAATGAATTATTGGCTTTCAGTTATTATTTTGTTCTGATTATCAAGAACCTTTGCTATTTATTACTTATATTTAGCAGACCTGGTAATTATAAACCAATTTTCATCAATCTAGTTAAAATTTTACTTGTTTGGTTAATCATAAACTCATTTACTCATATTATAGTACCACCATTAATCTTTTCATCAGCAAATTCAAAGTAGTTTCTTAATTCAATATTTTACTATACAACATCTTCATACTTGAAGTATTCATTAAATTTACAGAGACCTGGTATCTGTTCTCAACCTGGTCATTGCATTTAGCACACTCTTCATGATAGACTGCAGTGGACCATGGATTCCAGAGCTTCAGGGTTGCAGAGGCCCAAGGTTGCCAGGGCCCACAGAGGCAAGGTTCGCAGGGTCCCATGGGACCTGGCTGCCAAATGGTTTCTCATGTCTACCTAGGACACTAAAATGTAGTGACAGACCTCTCAGGATGGAGAGAAAAAAGACAAACAATAAAATGAGCAAATGACTTTTTTATAGAGGGGGAAAAAGACACTTAGACATAGAGAAACAGACGAATAAAAATTTACATAGAGAATATTTGCTCCTTTGATAGATTGAAATAGAAAGTCAAAAATTCTTGTAAGCCCTCATCTATCCTCTATCAGCAGGAAGCAGCTAGAAAAGAATTGGTTGCCCTTTTACTCTAAAGATTTAAATTATTCACTTTCTTAGATTAGGCATAGGCTTGATAAACAGTTACAAAGTTAATATTTCACTCCTTAAATGGTATTTTATTTCTTCCCTACACCTGTCTTTTGGCTTTGGGGCTTCTAAATAAATTGTTAGGAAGAGAAATGCAGCTGGCAACCACCATGGCTTTCACAGACTGTCACCTGTATGAACCCTACTGACTGCTGGAGATAACCCTCAATATAAACAAAAAGGTAGAAATGCATGGTTGTTGAACTTGGACACACCCTTTGGATATTCCCACTGTAATGACTGTTGAAAATGGTAGTATCCTCTGGACAGACCCCTCTGAAGAGACCCCCCTGTCATGCCTATATAAAATGAAAAACTTAAACTGTTGGGAGGACAGGCTAGTGACCAGAACAAGCTTGTTAATGCAAGTGAGGCCAGAGATAAAGAATCAGTGAGATGCTGCCTACTTTGTCTCTTGTCCTCTTTCTTTCTTCTTGAAACATGTGCCCTCCTAGGCCACCTCTGACTGGTGAATTTCCATCAAAGTATTCGTGCTCATCTGGGGATGCCAACCTGTAGTGACAGACTGCACAGGACTGAGATAGAGAAAACAGAGAAATTAAAACTATGTATAATTTAAAAGAATTTTATCAGCCAGAGGTGGTCAGAGAGGTTCCAAGAAAAAAGAAAAGAGAATAGATACAAGGCAGGCAGCATCTCACAAATCCTTTATCTCAGCCCCCCATGTCCAGCAGGTCTGCTCTTTTTACTTTTTTGCCCCACCCAACAGTCCAAGTTTTTTCTTTTATACCTAGCATGACAAGGGGGCTGTCGGAGGCATGTGTCCAGGAATTATTGCCAAGTTCAATAATCATTCTAGTGGGGGTATCCAAGGGGTATGTTCAAGTACAATTCCAAGTGGGGGTATCCAAGGGGCATGTCTATATCCAACTCCTATACAATAGATCAGGAAAATGCAGCATTTGTTTTACTACAATTACCATAATGATAAATTGATGAGTCATAACTCATAGACATTTGTAACTTATAGAAGTGTAAATTATGTTTCGAACTGGATACTACCCTCACTTAAGGGTACTCTATTTTGTCACACAGAAATTGAATATGTGTATATATATATATATAAATATATTATATATATACTATTGTTACAAGTTTTACTGAAACATTTTTGAGTTTTGTTATTCTATACTCTATAAAATTACATTTTCTAGACGTACTAATATTGTTGGCACATTCACTCCATATACACCCTCACTCCACATACTTGACCCTTCTAATAACCTTCTAGGAAATTAAAGTGGTTGAATCATTTTTTCATTTATAATTTTTTGCCAACTTAATGACTATCACAATGCACTGTGGAGGGAGGAGAGCTATTAAATTTATTTAATTTTATCTTAGTTGATATGTGGACATACTTTTAGAATTCACTATTTCTTAACTATATGCAATACAAAACTAAACTAATTTTGTTTCATTTTTCTCTTTATTTCTAATTCCTGTCCTCTAACTGTAATATTTGAATTGTTAAGTTATATTTTATGACTTTGCTTCATTTTATTAAATTATATGATGATATGGCTATTTTTGATTCATCACTGTTAGATTATTTCTTGACTTAATATATGTTACTCTGAGTTATTAAAATATTATGATTCATAAAGTTATTCATAGTTAAGTTTTATACAAACAATATTTCACCATCAATCCCATCACTAGTGGTCTACCTTCCTCCATCAATGTTCTCAAAATTAATCCCATCACTCTCCTTTTGGGCCTACCCCAACTATAGGCATATATATAAATATATAATATACATATATACTATATTTAATATATCTGTTTTGGTTTTTGGGTATCTCAAACAGCAATAGGTCATCGTTTTTTCTTAATTTATGACTTTATCAAACTTGCAGGATTCAATTTGTGATGATGTATTTTCATTCTATGAACATTGTAGCTGAAATGTTCTTGACCTCAAGAACAATATAAAAAATTATGGATAGATTTAAAGCAAGGACTTCAGTTCCTTAATTATTAAAATTTTGCATATGAGAATGGGAGACACATCTATTTTAAGTTGATATGGCTTAAATTCTAAATTTTGCTAGCAAAGGAAACAAAATCAAAATAGCTTTGTTGATATTCAATGATATGTTTGCCAAAATAAATGTTCTTCTTTTGATTTTTTTAGCTATATGTGGTCATTTGAAAAAGTCCACCTCAGCATGGTTCAAATAATCACAGGACAACTTGTTGAATCCTTTGACGAAGAATTTAGAACTCTCTATGCTAGATCCTGTATCCCTATCTCATTCATTCAAGAAGAATCAGCAAGAGTGAAGCACAACAAAACACTCTGGGATAATGGCAATTATCAGTGTTCAGTTTCTTCACTTGTTTCTGTTTCTAGTCAAAGAAACCTTTTTGGTAGACAAGATTCAATTCATAAACTAGATTCTACCTACTTCAAAAATAGAGGAATATGTACCTTAAATGAACGTGACAAATATGGCATAAGAAAATATGGCTATAAATCACATTTTGTTCCAAATTTTAATGGTTCAAATGCTGTCCATCAGTATCAAAACAGTCAGATTAGTGAAAATTGGAAAAGGCATAGCTATGCTGGAGAACAATCAGAAACAGCACCATACCTGATGCTTAACAGAGCTCTGAATCGAAACATTAACCATCATAGTAACTGGAAAAGATCTACAGATAGTCTCAGTATTTCATCCTCTTCCCAAGGAGGCTATGGAAAACAGCAGAATGCACCTTCCCAGAGTTTTGCTGATCGGCTTGCACATAGAAAAGCAACAAATCTTGGAGAAAGAAATTCAACTATGCGGCGGTCTTTTCACGGAACCGATAATCATGTCCGCCTTTTGCAACAACGAATGCCAACCCTTGAACATACAACTAAATCATTCTTACGCAACTGGAGAATTGAATCTTACTTAAATGATCAGTCAGAGTCAGCACCTGATTCTACTGGATCAGCTCTGGGTGACCGGCTCGAGTGCTATGATTGTCCTGAGAATTTGAAAGCTAATGCCCTTTATAATCATTCTCGACTTCGTTCCTCTTTCATGTTTAAACCAACTTTACCTGAACAACTGGAAGTTAACAGTTGTACAACAGGATCTTCAAACTCAACTGTCATTGGTTCCCAGGGAAGTGACACACCCAAGGAGATCCAAGATACCCCTACAACTTTACAGCATTCAACAGACAAACCCTTACAAGAATCAGTTCCAAAGCTATTGCTGCAATCGGAGGCATCAAAATCACATACTTTGCAGGTCCCCGAAAAACACTCAACAGTTTTAAAGCAAAGTACAAATGGCCAGGTAGAGTCAAACAACTATTTATACACTACCTTGTGTGGAAATAAGGAGTTAGAAAATCCAAATAATCAACACAAAGAGATTCTCCTTAAAAGACGAAGCTTCCCTTATTTTGAACATGCAAAGGTTAGTTATGATCATGGAAATAATAAGCATCATGTGTACAGTACCCTTTCCAGGAATCAAATTAGACAACCTGAAAAGCCCAAAGAGGATATGCTGAAAAGTTCTAAAAGTATGCACAATGTGGCCCAGGAAGAGGAGGCACTGAGTATCAAGAGAGAGCCACCAGTTGTCAATACCACCAAATCTATTTCCATGGCTGCTTTGCTGGATGTGAATAAAGAGGAACATAGCAAAGAACTTACACCAAAGAAAGAAGGTAAGGGCTCTCCAAGTTTTTTAAAAAAGGGATCTCAAAAAATAAGATCATTTCTCAGCCTTAGTCCTGATAAGAAAGATAATCTGTCTAAAAATAAAGGATCTGCCTTTTACAAAATGTGCAGTAGTTCTGACACCTTAGTTTCCGAAGTGGAAAATAATCAAAAACTGAAAAGGTCAGAACCCAAAATTGATTCATCTCCTAGACGAAAGCGTTCTTCTTCATCAAACTCTCAAGGCAGCATTCACAAGAGTAAGGAAGATGTAGCTGTCAATTCTTCTCAAGGAAGGAATTCTCCATCAGATGACTGTAATAAAATAATGCCCTCTCCAGGTCCAGTACAAAGGAAGTTCTCAGAAAGAGCTGAAAATGCCTCTGCTCCAAGATTCAACACTGAGCAGATTCAATACCAAGATTCAAAAGACATTAACATAGCAGTGGCTCCCCAAAGAAAATCACCTTCTCCAAGAACAAAGCCTAATGAGATTCTCAGAACTCACTCAATTGACAGGCGTGTTTACAGCCGATTTGAGCCATTTTGTAAGATTGAGAACTCTCGTCAGTCAACAAATAACATGTCAAATACTAGCATACATCGCCCAGAAATGAAATCTACAAGTATGGGCAATAGTTATGGTAGATCCAACCCAATGCTAAATTATAATACTGGTGTTTATCGCTCTTACCAGCCAAGTGGAAACAAATTTCGTGGATTTGTGCAGAAGTTTGAAAATTTCCTACACAAAAATAAATAAAATACTGTAATTTCAAGTAGTCATTTAATAAGAAATAAAGTGACTATAAATATTGGTTCAAAGCAGTATATAATGTGCAGTTTTTGTGACTTGCCAATTATCTTCTCTAGATGAAATTTTGAGGTATACTGAACAGTAAAGTTATTGATCCATGTGACAAAGTTAGGTGTATTTTATTCTTCTATAGGAAGACAGTCTATAAATGCTGGGTTATTTTAGAAATGGTAATGGTAGAAGAAACATATTTAAATTGTTTCTTTCACAGTTAATATTTTATATCTTATTTGTAAATGAGCAAGGAAATGGTGAATTAATTTTAACCATTTATTTGAAGTCTTTTCTATAAATAAAAAATATATAAAACAAGATCACAGTTATCAATTACCCTGTAAAACTCCATTATGATGGTTTTCATATTTTCAGATGAAAAAATAAGACAATATTTTTATTTTAATTAACTTTAAATTCTGCAGGGCAACATTTTTCTGTATGCAACTAGGTGGACAGTAATAACAAATTCAACTGTATAATATTTTTAATTTTACCTGAGATGTTTTTAAAGTACCCTGTTACTACACACATAGTGGGAATTTATTTTCTTAGTTTATTGGAAATAACCACAGTTTTGCATTTATCCTACCTTTCCCAAAGAGCCTGTATCACATTCATTTGTTGGCTATTGTTCTTTAACAGTCTTTTTTTATTTCAAGCTCAGAGTGTCAACAAGAAGTTGAACATTTTAGAGTATACCACTTTCTTTCACTATATAATGAAGCTTTTAGACACATAATAAATTAGTATGACACTGATTTGCTCATTCTTTAAAAATTTTCAAATTCAGCACATGTGGGAAGTTTTCATGACAGTGTCATCGTGAAACAGACAAGTAGCATCTCTATAAATTTTCCATAACAACTGGGATTGCATTGGGCCCGGAGAGATAGCACACCGGCATTTGCCTTGCAAGCAGCTGATCCAGGACCAAAGGTGGTTGGTTTGAATACGATATCCCATTTGGTACCCCTTGCCTGCCAGGAGCTACTTCTGAGCAGACAGCCAGGAGTAACCCCTGAGCATCTCTAGATGTGACCCAAAAACAAACAAACAAAAAAAACAAACAAAAAAGATTTTAAATTATTTTATAGCTCATTTTGATTTTAGGATATGTGATTCCTAAGATTCTTTTGCCCTACTTAGATTAAGGAACCAAAGCTCGATATCTGTGACATATTTTAACTAAGCTTTAATTCACAAAGAATGAAATTAAAAACTCAATGCATCATTTGAGAATTGGAAAAGTGTAGCATTACTCTTTAAACATGCTCCCTACTTGAGCTCAGTTCTAGACCTAAGGTTCTCACAGGAATATTTTATGGGTATAGTTTATCTTGTACTTATTGCTGACTATTGTAGTGACAATTAAAGTTTTAAAACTAGTAGAGTAAGTACATATCAAATTACATCCCAAATTTCAGAACTAAAATTGCATAACAATTCTAATATATCTGTAACTTTCCATTTAACTGCATTACCCCTTGACTTTGTTTAATAATTTCTTCACCCAACATTTTGGGAATTATGTCAGGAATTACTTCTAATTCTTTAATTTTATTTATTAATGTATCTATTTTTGCTTTTTGGGTCACATCTAGAGGCACTCAGGGATTACTCCTGACTCTGTACTCAGTAATCACTCCTGGCAGGCTTGGGGAACCATCTGGGATGCTGGAGATGGAACCCAGGTCATCTGGGTCTACAGCGTGCAAGGAAGACACCCTACCACTGTGCTATCTCTTTGGCCCCTATTCCTAATTCTTAACTCAATAATAACTGTCAAAAAAGAGGTTTAGTTGGATTTCAACAAGGAAACATACAGGGCTTATATGATATTATTATTATTATATGTGATAATCATATTTTATTAAACTGAGAATCATATTGAAATTAATTTTTAAATAGCAAACCTAGCAGATAAGTTTTAATGATTTAATCAACATCTTTGACCTAATACACATGTGGCAAGAGAAAAGTTAAAATAAATGAATTCTATCTTGCTTCTTTTTTCTATGGATAGTTCAAATTATTTGAAGTTAGACAGGATGGAGCTCAATATTAAATATATTTTCTAATTGAATATTCCAAATAACCCATGAATTAGTACCTTAGCTTTTACTTTTTTATTGTTATTAAAATCATTTATTTTATAATGCCAAACATAAACTTTTATCCACTTATTTAAAGCAGAACTCAGAGGCAAAATTAATAGATTGATTCTGATCTCACCCAAGATCTAAAACTATTACGGGCTTCCAGGGATCAAACTTGGTCTGCCTTGTACAAGACAAATGTCCTACCCTTTGTACATTCTCCACACTCTTACTCTAAGAATAATCCAGTTAAAAACATAAATTACATAAAGGCTAGTT
Organism: Crocidura indochinensis; assembly: GCA_004027635.1. Lineage (NCBI taxonomy): Eukaryota > Metazoa > Chordata > Mammalia > Eulipotyphla > Soricidae > Crocidura > Crocidura indochinensis. Next base: position 10,335 of record PVKC010008134.1, on the reverse strand, counting down.
TTAATTATGTTTATTTACTAGGAAACATCTGTTTCCTTTACATAAGAAAGATATATCACTTTGGAAACATTGCTTTCATTTAATATAGATTTTATATAGTTTTAATATAGTTTCTTTTTTATATAGTTCCTGGATAGTAGGGAGTAGAGATGCCTTATTGAATCTGCTTCAACTTTAATTAAGCTTTTAACATAACAAATATATTCTATGCCTTTAAAGATTCTTATATTATTTTAAGTTTTCCCTTTCTTGTAACATGTGTGTGCAGAATCTATACAAAACAACTGTCCAATTTATGTGGTTCTTCATCCCTCAGGTTAAATAATATTAAGCAAATTAACCTAGATATTTAAAGAATTTAATTAGTTTTCAGTTATATAAAGATTACTCCAGACTACTTAGATATTATCATTTCAAACAATATTTTATTTTACTTATAATAATAATGGTGAAAAGGTAATGAAACAGATGTACTATCATATTAGGTTTGTGCAATGCAGTTTTTGCTTTTCCTGGTAATTAATTTGAAAAGTAGAAAATTCAAAGTAAGTCATAGCAAATAGTTTCAAAATAGTTTATATAACTGTGTGATTGAGATGAGGAACAGTCCTGCCCTGGAAGGTCTGGGTGTTAGTCTACACTTGTAGAACAAATGCGTTTAGTCAAGTTGATATCTATGGATCAATATTGATAAAGAAGTAAATTGAACCTTGTTTACATTTAACTCTATTCAAGAATTTTTCACAAGTGTTTGTATTCCATACAATTTATGTGCATTTTCAATATGCCTGTGGCTAAATACTATAATGTAAAATTTGTTTGTTACTTTATTACTTATGTGACTCTTTTTTATGAATAAATTTATTTAATATTTAGTTTCATTCTAAAATATTTAAAACAAAGAGGGTGAAATTATAAGCCAAAGAATCTGTATTTTATATGTAGTTATACATATACTTGTACAATGTTAACAATTGTTATTCCAAATTAAAGTTTGTTCCTATATCTAATGAATGAATAATAAGTAATTTTGTATAGATATTAATATATTGTAAGCTTACTGTTTTAACATTATATCCTGAAATTTTCCATTCATTCATGTTTTTTCTGTGTTCATAGTCATGATTCTGCATTTTTAGTCTTTTTAAATTATTTTCCCATGTTTTTTGAAGCATCTTTAAAAGATTTTTAACTCATATTTGATTTCAAGCAATATTATTTGTTCATATCAATGTCAAGTTAAGCAGCACTGGATACACTCTTTATTGTCTACTAGAATATATTGCCTATTTTTTGGTTTATACTCCACACTTTAGTTTGTGAACTATGATTTACATTATTTTCAATAATACCCCTGTGTAAAGATTATTTGAATGCCACACCTGCCATCAGAGTGCCCAGTTAACTCCACCATTGTCTCAGGCACTTTTGTCACCTTCCACACATCCTCGAAATTCATTCAGTAAATAGCAATTAATTAAAAAATTGTGACTTTGAAAATTGGATATGATCATTAAGTCTTCAGATTTGTTTTCTTCAAATTTGATCATAACTTTTGTCTTTGTATGTTTTGCTTTCAGTTAAATGTTATATTTCTATAAGATCAATTAGTGGTGTTATATAAAATAGTGTCTGAAAATAAAAAGAAGTAAAAACTCATTTTATTACGTGTTTTGATATTATGCTAATTAAAGTATAAACTGCTGAGTTTTGCAAAATATTTTTCAAAGAATTATGAAAACAGAATTAAGACATACCAATTATTTTAATTGCTTTTAGTACGTGGCACAAGTAGTTACTATGAGTTTTAATCTCCAAAAAATCTGGGGTTTTGCATTCTAAACAATTTGAGACTTTATTTTCAAATAAAACTAGATTGAAATTGAATGATCAAGATTAATTCTTGTTGGAAAGCTGATACCATTTTTTTTATTTTTCATTGATATCTTTATTTAGACACCTTGACTACAAATATGAGAGTAGTTAGGATTCAGTCATATAAAGACCAACCCCCCCTTAACCAGTGCAACAGTCCCATCAACAATGTCCCAAGTCAAACTCTTTCCCACCTCTACCCTGCCTGTACTTGAGACTAGCTTTCTAAACCTGTCACTCATTCACACTGTTATGATAGTTGTCAGTGTAGTTATTTCTCTGCCGTCACAGCATTCACCACTGTTTGTGATGAACTTCATATGATAAGATGGACCTTCCAGCACTCATCGATTTTGTCTCTGAGAATTATTACTAAAATGTCTTTTATTTTTCTTAAGACCCACAGATGAGTGAGACTTATGTGTCTATCTCTCCCTCTGACTTATTTCACTCAGCATAATAGATTACATGTACATCCCTGTATAAGACAATTTCATGACTTTGTCACTCCTGATGGCTGCATAATATTTCATTGTGTGTACATACCAAAGTTTCCTTAGTAATTCATTCATTGAAGGACATCTTGGTTGTTTCCAGAGTCTGTCTATTGTGAATAGTGCTGCAATGAATTTATCTGCGAGGAAGGGATTTTTGAATTGTATTTTTGTGTTCCTAGGGTATATCCCTAGAAGTGGTATAAATAGTTCATATGGGAGCTTTATTTCCAGTGTTTTGAGAAATCTCCATATTGTTTTCCATAAAGGTTGGACTTGATGGCATTTCCAAGAGTTCCTTTCTTTCCACATCCTCGAAGGCACTGCTAGTTCTCATTCTTTGTGATGTGAACCAATCACTGTGTTGAGAGATGATACCTCATAGTTGTTTAGATTTGCATCTCCCTGATGATTAGTGATGTGGAGCATTTTTCATGTGTCTTTTGGCCATTTGTATTTCTTCTTTGACCAAGTGTCTGTTCATTTCTTCCCATTTTTGATGGAATTAGATGTTTTTTTCTTGGAATGATCCGTCAATGCCTTGTATATTTTGGATATTATCCCCTTATCTGATGCATATTGGGTGAATAGTTTTTCTCATTCAGTGGGTGACTCTTGAATTCTGGGCAGTATTTCCTTTGATGTGCAAAAGCTTCTCAGCATGATATATTTCCATCTGTTTATCTCTGCTTCCACTTGTTTGGAGACTGCTGTTTTCTCCTTGAGTGTCTTTAGTGTCCACATCATGGAGTGTTTTACATACTTGTTGTTTTATATACCTTATGGTATCAGGTCTAATATCAAGGTCTTTAATCCATTTGTATTTTACCTTCTTTCTTGGTGTTACCTGGAGGGGGGTTCTGAGTTCACTTTTTTTTTTTTTTTTTTTGCAAGTAGCTAACCAGCTGTGTCAACACCACTTGTTAAAGAGGCTTTCCTTGCTCCATTTAGAATTTCTTGCCCCTATATCAAAAATTAAGTGATTGTGTCTGAGGAACATTTTCTGAGTACTCAAGCTTATTCTACTGATCTGGGGATTTGTCTTTATTCAATACCATGATGTTTTGATAGCTATTACTTTGCAATAGAGTTTTAAATTATGGAAAGTAATTATTCCTTTTCCCAAGGATTGCTTTAGCTATCCGTGGGTGTTTGCTTTAAATGAATTTCAGAAGTGTTTGATCCAATTCTTTGAGGAATGTCATGAGTGTCTTTAGAGGGATTACATTAAATTTGTACAATGCTTGGGGAATAGTGCCATTTTATTTATGTTAATCCTGTCAATCTATGAGCAGAGTATGCATTTCCAGTTACACATGTCTTCTCTTATTTATTGAAGCAGGGTTTTATAGTAATCTTTATATAGGTTCTTCACATCTTTATGCAAGCAGATTCCAAAATATTTGAGTTTCCTAACATTAATGTGAATGAGGTTCTTTTCTTTTCTTTTTTTTTTAGAGAGAGAACAGGTATGTAATTATCGTTTTACTACAAAGGCCCACAAAAATTTATTAGGGATCTTATACAGGATTACAGGTATAGATTATGATGGTAAATTATTTACTCCAATGGAAACATTTCAAAACATTATGGTTGAATGCCTTAACTTTACCACATTTAAAATAACCTCTCAGTTTTTCTGCCCATAGGGGTTCCTGGATACAAAGTGTGAACATCCCACGGTGGTTCCTTGGTGCTGAGTCACACAAGGTACAATACTCAGCTTGTATCATGAAAATATCTGGATAAAACTCTTTAACATGCCCTTTATCTCTAGATTATGCCTTCTTTCAGGACCTGAAGTGCATGACCAGCCAGACCACCAAAGCAACAACCGTGACCTACAGATTTTTGCTACAGGGCCTAAGCATCGAACATGTTCAAGCAAACTAACATGCCCTTGCTCTTTTACCCTATCTTCTCATTACTTCATATTTTTGTTGTTGTTGCTTAATTGTTGGTTTGTTTTGTTCTGTTTTGTTTTCCCTTTTCTCTCTTCTTGTCTCCCTCTTCTTGCATCTTCTCCTCCTCATTACCATCAATTCAATCCATGTCAAATAAAAACCACATGGTTACCTCCTCTATAGGAAAGGAAAGAAAGCTGATATATAGGGTGCTGCGGACAATACTGCAAAGGGTAAACGCCTATATAGATAGACCTCACTAACACAATGATTAGTATTCGAGACACAAAGCCAACACATATCCAAAAGTTGATCTATTAGTTTCCATTCCTTACAAGTACTATACCTACCTATGTTTCTGTACTCAGTGTATCTCTTGCCCTCTCCACCTCTCTACATTGATATATACCTAAGCTAACTTCTAAATGTTTATATGTGGGCAGGAGGAGCACACAGAGATAGGAATCCTCCTTAAGAGACAAACCTTCCATCACTTCCCTATCATTGCTGTCGAACAGAAAAGCCATTGATTTTTCTGTGTTATTTGTCACCTGCCACTTTGCTATTTGAATTTATTGTTTCTAGAAACTTTTTGGTAGTCTTTAGGGTTTTCTAAATACAGTATTATGTCATCTGCAAAGAGTGAGAGCTTGACTTCTTCTTTTCTGTCTGGATGCCCTTGATATATTTTTCTTGCCTAATTGCTATAGCAAATGATTTCAGCACTATAGGAGTGGTGAGAGAAACAGTCTTTTTTTTTTTTACCAAATTTGAGAGATAAGGATTTGCCATTGTTTTGTGGTAGATGGCAATATCTATATTGAGAAAGGTCCTTTCATCCCCATCTTGCTCAGAGTTTTTATCAAGAATGGGTTTTAGATTTTGAGTCTATGCTTGTTTTGACTATTCACGTGTGTTTCTTGTAGGAGGCAGAAGGCTAGATTCATCTTTTTTATTCATTTTGTCACTCTGTCTCTTAACTGGTACATTTAGTCCATTGACGTTGAGGCAGATTTAATGTCATCTTTGTGTATAAGTTAGATGTGCCTGTTGGCCTGTCTTGTCTTAAAGTAGACCTTTCAGCTTTTCTTTTAAGACTGATTTTGCATCTACATAGTTTCTGAACTGTGTCCTCCTTCAAACCTGAATGTGAGTTGGGCTGAGTTCAGTATTCTAGATGAAGTATCCATTTCATTCAGTCTTGTCACAATATCCCACCACTGTCTTCTGGCCTTGAAGGTTTTTTTTTTCTTTGTCACATCTCTGCTGTAAAACTTAATGATGTTTCTTTGAATGTAATTTCCCTTTTTGATCTTGCTGCTTTCTATATTCTACCTCTATCAGTGGAATTTGTCATTTTGACTTGGATGTGTCTTGGGGTACTTTTCTTCAGGTCTCTGGTACTCTTCTGGCATGCAGGATTTGGTTGCATGCAGTCTTTAGCTCTGAAAGTTTTTCTATGATGATGTTTTTGACTGTTGATTTTTCCTGGGCATCTTCTTCCTGAGCCTCTGGGACTCCATTGATTCTTATGTTGTTTCTGTTGAGTTTATTAAAGACTTCAATTTTCATCTGTTCAGATACTTTGAGTATTTTTTTTCATTGTCTGCTTATTTGCCTTGAGTTTCTTTTTACAATCTCTTCTGCTCTATGAAATTCTTCTGCATTTCATCCTCCAGTTTTCTGATTCCGTCCTCGGCTGCTGTTGTTGGAAAGGTTTTCCATTGAGGTTTTCAGTTCAGCTACCATGTTTTTCAGACCTGTTGTTTCAGTTTGGAGTTTTTGGATTTCTATCTTTGTGTTCTGCTCATCTTGGTCTATGCTTTCTTTTATTTCTATGAGGATCCTCCATATTTCTATTTCAAACTCCTTCTCTGAGAGTTTAATCAAATGGTTTGTATTTTTTTTTGTTTATCAGATCTATCATCTTAATTCTCTGTGCATGGTGTTTGCCTACCTAGTTCCCCCATTGTCACGCTTGTTTTGTGGATTTTTCTTTGTGTTATGTTGATATTCATTGGCTAAAATATGTGCGGCCATGAATTGAAGGGGAGCTGCCGAGTTTCTGTCACCCTATAGAGATCAGCTAGTTCCGCTGTCTCTGGATGGGGCGACTCACTTCTGAAGTTGGAAAGCCTTCAGGGGAGAATGCTGAAGAGATCAAATTTTCAGGCCACAGGAAAGCAGAAAAGGCCCAAGATGTCTGCCAGTCTCCTAGCAAACATCAGAAATCAGCTCATTCCACTGTCTGTGGGCCTGGCGACTCACCTCTGAAGATGGCTAGCCCTCAGAGAAGAATGCTGAAGAGATCAAATTCTCAGACTACAGGAAAGCAGAAAAGGCCCAAGGTGTCTGCCCGTCTCCTGGCACCCATCAGAGATCAACTAGTTCCACTGTATCTGGGTGGTGCAACTCACCTCTTGATGATGTTATTCTAAAAAGATACTTTTTGACACAGAATTTTGTGATTGTTGTCTTTATATTAAATAAAAATAATCATTTGTATTCCAGAGAAAAGATAGTAAATGCATATGGCTGGAGCTTACAAAGTGCTTGCCTTCCATGCAACCAACCCTCAAGACCACCAAGAATGAGCCCTATGCAGAGAGCTAATGGCAAACCCTGAGCCCTTGTAACTTCAAAAATATACCTTCTAATTTGAGTACTTTTGAGCAAGGAGGTCAAAGAATCAACTTTAGCACAATATTATCATTTCTTTGAAATATAAATATTTTTAAATTGAAATTCTTTATATATCTCTCCAATGAGTTCAAATTTGGACCAAAGTTTGATTTCCTAATACTGGATATTAAAATGTTAAGTATCAGAAAAAGTGTTGATATACATGATAAAAAAGTATGACAAAATCTTAAACTCACAAAATCTAAAGAAACACGTCCAAAAATAAGGAGAAAAAAATGTTCTTCTGAGAAAGAACAACAGATGACCATTCTGTGATGGCCATTCTGTGATGGCCAATCACATGAAAAACTGTTCATCACTTTCATTAGGAAAATCCAAATCAAGATAACAATGAGATATCATCTTATACCAAGTCATGTTTATTTTAAATGCAGTCAATATATAACTGAAGAAAAATATTATAGGTAAAATTTTCCATTAAGTTTTATATCTGGTAGTTTTGTTTTTATAGATCCCTATATCATGAGTTAGATGTATTTATATTTGTATTTAATGTGCATAAATTATTTCATATATCAAGCACTTGCTTCCATATAATAGAGAAATCCTCAAGATGCTTAAAATTACATTTTGAAAATAATTATAATTACAAATGTTTGGTATCAAAACAAAATTTATATGTATACATCTTTATCAAGTACTTTGTCAATGAATATATGTTAATCTATACCAAATAATCTGGAAACTTGTCATTTTTTGATGCCTGTATAATTACAAGTATAAAATAATGATATTTTAATTATTTGACTCATTTTACCAATCAGTTCAAATATATTTGAAATAATATAAAATGTGCTCTGTATTTAAAGTTAATAGAAGCTGGCATCTTAGAGGAACTATATATTCAACTTTTTCATTAGAATGGATACTTACAAAAAAATTGAGGTTTTGTAGGGGTTTTTTGATATGTAAAATCTTTATTTAAGCACCATGATTACAAGCATTATTTTAGTTGAATTTCAGTCATAAGCAGAATACCCTCCTTCACCGGGTGTAACATTTTCACCACCAATGCCACCACCACCACCGCCGCCCCTGCCTGTATTCAAGACACTTCTTTCTACTTCTTTCTTACTTCTTTCTTACTTTAACATTGTCGTGTTAGTTGTTACTGTACTTATTTTCCTACTTCTTGTGGTGAGATTTAAATTGTGAGTCAGTCCTTCTGGCTCTTCCAGCCCTTAAACTTTAATGTTTCTAAGCCTTATTACAGTACTGTTTTTAATTTTTCTTAAAACTGCATATGAGTGAGACTATTCTGTGTCTATCTCTCTCCCTCTGACTTATTTTACTCAGCATATTAGATTCCATGTATATCTATGTATAGGAAAATTTCAGGACTTCATCTCTCCTGACAGCTGCATAATATTCCATTGTATATATGTACCACAGTTTCTTTTGCCATTCCTCTGTTGAAGGACAACATGGTTGTTTCCAGAGTCTGGCTATTGTAAATAGCATTGCAATGAATACATAGGTGTGAGGAAGGGATATTTGCATTGTATTTTTGTGTTCCTAGGGTATACCCTTAGGAGTAGAATAGCTGGATCATATGGGAGCTCAATTTCCAGTTTTTTGAGGAATCTCTATATTGTTTTCCATAAAGTGTGGACTAGAAGGTATTCCCAGCAGCAGTGAATAAGCATCCCTGTCTCTCCTCATTCCCACCAGCACTAACTGTTCTTATTCTTTGTGGTGTGTGCCAGTCTCTACGGTGTGAAATGGTAACTAATTGATTTTTTTTGCGTCTCCCTGATGATTAGTGATGAATGGGTGTTGATTTTATTGAATACTTTCTCCACATCTATTTATATGATCATATGATTTTTATTTTTGTTGATATGGTGTTTTATGTTGATTGATAAGGCTAGAGTGAGAACAAGAAATGATTTACTTAAAAGTTTGGAGCCTTATGAGAAGGATAATAGAGAAGACAGTGTGAGTATTATTCAGCAGGTAGAATGATAATAGTTATATTATGATAAAGAACAAAGCTAGTAATAAGATATTAACAAAGCAATCAGATTTAATAAACAATCATTAGCAACTTTTAAAAATAGAATTAGAGGGGCCAAAGGAATGACGCAGCAGTATGGTATTTGCTTTGGATGCAGCTGACTCAGAGAGGACATCCGTTGAATCCCCAGCATCCCATACGGTGTCCCTCCCAAGCCAGGAGCTATTTCTAAGTGCTTAGCCAGGAATAACCCCTGAGAGTTCCCATGTTAGGCAAAATAATTGAAATAGATTATAATAGGAAATATCCAATTTCTTGCAGTATAAAAATGAATGCTACATTTAACTGTCCACAATTATGTATGACCATAATTAAAAATATATTTTCTTTATAATTGTGAAGACTTTAAAATATATATATATATATATATAAATAGATATTTTAAAGGCCTATTGCCTGTTTTTCAAACTTATCAGTCCATAAATAACTTACCTTCCTTGACTTAGTATTAATTGCTTATTTAAATTAATAATAAAAATAAAATAATGTTATTATTTGGTTATTCACTAAAGCTCCAAACGTGTGCATGTGTGTGACCCATGATTATTATTCTCAATTCACTCAAAAGAAAAATACTCTTTTCTTGGGGGGAGGTCACTCCCGGCGGCGTTCAGGGGTTACTCCCGGCTCTATGCTCAGAAATCACCCCTGGCCGGAATGTGGAACCATTTGAAATGCTGGGATTTGAACCACTGTCTTTCTACATGAAAGGCAAACGCCTTAACTCAGGCCCCAGGAAAAATATTATTAATGTGATATGTGAGGGACTTACTTGACATAACTTGTGGGAAATTTGATGACATCTCTTACTACTTTTTAAAAAGAATGTAAAGAAAAATGTCTACAGTACTTTAAATAAAATATCCTTTTCTTCATTTTGTGAGAGAAGAGAATAATAACTCCAATGGTTCTTCCTAAAATGTATTTTTTTGAAATTATATTATAGTGTGTAGAGAGTTTGCTTGCATGCAGCTTATATTGATTCAAAATCTGGCATCCCATTTGGTCCCCCAAGAACTCCCAGGAATGAGTGCAGAGTCCACTTAAGCATCGCTGGGTGTGGTTTAAAATAAAAAGGCTTTATCCAATATTTAAAAAACAATTAATGTGATAAACACAAATTTAGATCTTAAATCAGAGGCAACAAGGGACTTGAATGCTTTATTTTTATTTTAATAAAAAGAAAAAATTACAGGGCTGATTCAATAGTATAGCTGTATGGCGTTTGCTATGCACAAAACAGACCTGAAACGGACCCAGGTTTAATTCCCAGCATCCTATATGGTCCCACGAGGAAGGAAGGAAGAAAGGAAGGAAGGAAGGAAGGAAGGAAGGAAGGAAG
>PVKC010008133.1:0-28534 GCA_004027635.1 Crocidura indochinensis | reverse complement strand
GAAAAAAAAATAAGGCCTCCCAATTCTTACCACAGGCTGTGTTCCTCACACAGACTGTATAGAAAAAGGAGGTACAGTAAACGCACCCTATATACACTTCAACCCAGATCCTTGCCTGGTCTGGATTGGAAATTGGGGACAAAAAAAAAAAAGAGTCACATTGGGGGATATTTTTTGTTTGTTTTGTTTTTATGGTTTGTTTGATTTTTGGTAGCGCTCAGGGGTTACTCCTGGCTCTATGCTCAGAAATCAATCTTGGTAGGCTCAGGGGACCATATGGGATGCTGGGATTCAAACCACCAACCTTCTGCATAAGAGGCAAACACCTTACCTCCATGGCTATCTCTCTGGCCCCGAGAGCCACATTTTTTTTTTTGGTTTTTGGGTCACACCTGGCAGTGCTCAGGGGTTACTCCTGGATCCATACTCAGAAATTGCTCCTGGCAGGCACGGGGGACCATATGAGGCACCGGGATTCGAACCGATGATCTTTTGCATGAAAGGCAAATGCCTCACCTCCATGCTATCTCCCGGGCCCCGAGAGCCACAATTTGGAAACCAAAAATACATAAAATGGTACACTGTTTTTAGTTTCAATAAGTTTTTATTAAGAATATTCTGCATGCAAGTATCCACATAGGTTGGGAGGATATAAATAGCACAACTAATAAAACAAAAACTTTAGAACGATATTATTTATTGATAATGTTAAATTCCATAACATTTGCCTTACACTGTAAAGAAAATTACATACTGACAATGACTGACAAAGTCACAGACATTAATATGAACATTGCCCTTGCATTTCTGTGTATAGTTTGTGTAAGTCAGGTTTCTATGTTGTTGTTTTTAATTTTAGGCACGATTCCAGGTTCTCATTGATGAGAAAAATGCTCAATTTACTCTTGATAAGATTCATGCTTGAAAATGATTGTTTGCATGAACATGTAGACCCGAACAAGGAAAGAACAGCAAACGTCAGCTTTTTCAGTGGATTATATGAGCCAGGAATACTATACCAGGTGTTAAAAATCAAATTATCTTCCTTCTCCAGGTCTTTCAAAGCAGACCACTGGTGCTGTGAACTAAGTTCACATTTGTGTTTCTCCAATCTTTCTAAATTACACAAAGATGTTCAAATTTTGAGCTCCACAGTTCTTTGATTTTTAAATCCAAAAATTGCATTTCAAAGTTGTCAATGTCGATATTAAAGGGAGAAAATTTTAATTCCGTTACAGTGGCATTCAGAGTTTTTTTTTTTTTTAAGCAAAGGCCAACGTTGCTTTGCTGTTTCTGAAATCCTGAAACCTCTTGAGAAAAGCTTCCCTCATATTTAAAAGTGCTGTTTTAAAATAGATAATGTCAATATCAGAATTAATTTCTTGGCTTGGAAGGAGAATCAAAGTTTCTTCGTCAAAATCTTGAGAAATAACAGATAAATTTGTTTTCAAATGAAATAACTTCTTCTAACATCGAAAATATTGTTTCCCCTGTAGTTTATAATTAAGCTGATTTAGATGTGAAGTAATATCCATCATGAAGTACAGTTTTGGAATCCACTGATCATTTGTTAATTCTGGATAGTGAACACCCTTCTCTTCTTGAGGAAAAATTGTTTTGATTTCTGATAATAAGGAAGCAAAATGTTTCAAAATATTTCCTCTTGATAACCAAAATGTGCTGAAAATTTGAAATCCTACAATATGAAGATGAAACAGGTAAAAGAGGAAAACCGTTTAACAATCTTTAAAGGCAAGGACAGTGTTCCAGAGAAAAGTAGTGATTTCACTGTAAGGAAAAAAAATCTATTGACACTTTAGTGTGTTCTGTAAGAGACCAAACTAAAATACACACAAAAACAAAAACGGCACTTTGTTAAAGGCATATTATATATCATAAAGGAATTATGATAGAGTGCCTGAAACATTTTAAAAATTATTTTTTATTTAAGCGTATTTGTTACAAAATTATTCATACTTGAGTTTCAATCATAGAATATATAGCACCCTTCACTAGTGCACTTTCCCCACCACCAATGTCCATTGTTTCCTTCTCTTTCACCCTCCTCTGCCTATGTCAGGGGCAGGCATTTTGCTTTTTTCTCTCTAACTCTCTTTTCCTTTATGACACCAAGGTTTGCAAAATTTCCTTTATGACATTGTGGTTAGCAATATTGTTAATTAAAGGGTACCATGTATGTTACTTATCCACTTACTTATCCATCTAGTTCTTGTCCAGAGTGATGTTCCAACTATCAATGTCATAATGTACCTTTCTCTATTCTACGTGAACTCACCGCTTTTAATGGCAAGCTTCCTATCATGGACTAGTCCTTCTGTCCCTCATCCCTATTTTCTCTAGATATTATTAGGATATTGCCATTTATTATTCTTATATTCTGTGTCTAGATCTCTCCTTCTGACTCATTTAACTCAGAATAATAATCTGATGTGTTGATGTATGTACAGATGATGCACTGTGCATGGCTCAGTGTTTTTGTGTAGTCACAAGAAACAGAAGTTGCACACTTGTACATTGTATCCACTCATTGTATGATAGACTGGATTCAAAAATACTCCCTGCTAAACTAAACTCTGTGACAGATGACACAATAAAGATAATATGTGAAATTCACAATTATGATCAAATCTAAGCTATTCACCATCCTAGGTGAGAGTATGGATGCCCACTGCTAGCATCTTCTCCATAAGGAGTGAAGTGGCTGTTCAGGGGAAGGTGCTTCTCATCTTGTTGGCAAGAGGGAAGAAGTAGTGCAATTCCTGTGAGAGCAGAACTCTGACTTTGTACAGTCCCAGTTGGACAAGAAATGGTAGCTAAGCTTGTGTATTTGACAGACATTGTTCATTTTCTCTATGAATTTATATTTTTCTGCAGGGGAGTTTCACAAGTAGTTTTTACAGTGAGACATAAGATGGATGGATTCAAAAAAGAAACTGATTCTGGGGTAGCTGTGTTTAAGAAGGAGATATTAAAATATTTTCACTCCTGCAAAAAAATTCTGATTGGCACTTATATTATGCAGAAATTCATAATCATTATGACATTTAAGGGCATTAGCTCACAAATTTAGTCATGAGTACTTTGAACATGAGAATCCACGGGAAACAAAAGTCTGGGTTGAGAATCCCTTTATGGAAGATGACCACTCTTGTGCAAAATAAAATGTGTTTTATGATCACTCCAGGCACTGTTTTTCTAAACCCCTATCAACCTGGTCTGAAGAAGCAGAGTAGCAGAAAAGAAATAGTAAACCAAGCTAGACAGGAAAGGATGATCATAGAGTCCATCGCTTTTTACCTTGTACTCTCTGCCTGGAGCCCAAAAAGCTAGAACACGTCTTTCTTTATTAAAACCAATTCCCAATACCAGGAGGCTTCTGGTCAAGAGAGAGAGACAAAAATACATATTCAGTGGACTTTTACATATCAAAGAAAGAGGTTTAAGAAAGGATGACTTGGGGGAATACCTTTGTTTGGGGTTGATACTGGGTATCATCTTACACTCTTGGAGCTGGCGCCAGGGCTGCACACAGGGCACACACTGGCAGAGGCTAGGGACAGAGTCCTGACTCCTGGAGTGGCCACCCGGCACACAGAAGAGCCAAATTAAAAGTGGAAAGAGCCACATGTGGCTCGCAAGCTGCAGGTTGCCGACCACTGTGTTAGGGGAACTGAGTCTATCAACAGTTTCATCTTTAAAAGCAAACTCCCATGTCTAAAATAGTTATATCATTGTTATTGTCTTGAAGCTTAGCTTGTGATTTCTTAATATTTTTATGCTATCTGACTTTCATTTCCTTAAGAAAGAAAAGGTAGTCTTTTATATATGTTTGCTCTCTGTTTTTCTCTAAATTTTTCTGTCTGAATAGGCTGCACAGCATAGTATTTCTTTACATGTACACTTTAGATACTTCATTTTCATCTGTCTAGATCTCAAGTTTTTCTAGGCAGAATAAATATAGATCTCTATATAAATATATATAAGTATATATGTACTTATAAGTATATATACTTATATATATTTATATAGAGATCTATATTTATACTTATATTTATACTTATAAGTATATATACTTATATATTTATATAGAGATCTATATTTATATTTATATATTATATATATTATATTTATGTACTTATAAGTACATATATATACTTATATATATTATATAGAGATCTATATTTACTCTGCGTAGAAAAACTTGAGTTCGAATTTCTGTTATTAATCTATTAGATATTTGTTATTGGAGCCTAGAAATTAAAAAAATCAGAGTTTACAATGTATTTATCTAGGTGATCATGGTACAATATATTAAATTATAATGTATATAAAATTATTTTGTTCTTACAACTAAAATTCTAGATGTTTTTAATTCTTAAGTGTGTTTTGACATGACTTAGACACTATACAACTTCTTTTACTATATCAACTTTAACTTGAAGTGTTTTGCCAATCAAAAAACTTGAAAGGGCATACATTTAAAGGTTAATATTATAAACTACTATCCATAGAAAAATCGAAACAAAAAATCAAATATGTAATGATTGCTAATGATTAATGTGTACATATCTCTTGTGTATTGTCAAGTGCACTTGATATAGAAGCAAATTTGATTTATCTCTAATTCAGCAGTGAAACTCTGAAATCAAACTTTACTCTTTCTTCTTTTATTGTGTCAATATAAACTTGTCCACAAATTCATTCACCTTTTTTTTAACTTTCCAAATAGTTCTTAAATCTATGCTTTTCTATTAACTTCACTTCAAAACTAGATTTTTAGGGTAGCAAAGTGATAGTCATTATAGGTTTTAGGAACATAGCTCTTAAACAAACAAGTGATATTTGGTTAACAGGTCTTTTTCTTTTCTTTTTTTTTATTAATTATCTTTACTTAAACACCATGATTACAAATATAATTGTAGTTGCATGGTGCAGTCATGTAAAGAACATCCCCCTTCACCAGTGCAGAATTCCCACCACCAATTTCCCAGATCTCCCTCCTCCCCACCCCACCCACACATGTACACGAGACAGGCTTTCTTGTTCCCTCATTCATTCACATTGTTATGATAGTTTTCAGTGTTATTTCTCTAACTGCATTCATCACTCGACAGGTTGATGGAAAGCCTGTTGATCCTATACAGTCCACCTAGACCGGCCCCCAGGGATGGCCTGGAGTCAGGGAAAAAAGACAAGGATGATTGGTGGCCTGTCAAGCCTCCCAGCACTCCCCAGACCAGGAAGAAGGGCTGCAGTATGGGGCCACCCAAAACCCCATACCTGGCAAGAGCTGGTTTCCTGAATCCAAGAGGAAGCTGGAAGTCAGATATCTACCTATCCTCCTCCCGATACATCTCCCACCTGGAGTGCAGAGGGAGAGGGGAAGCCTGGGGCAGACTAAGAGTCCATCTGAACCTACCTCTGGCCATCTGAGATGGCACCCAGGAAAGGCCTGGAGTCAGGGAAACAAGTAAAGGACGACTGGGGGCCTGCCAAGCCTCCCAGCACTCCCCAGACAAGGGAGATAGACTCCGGTATGGGGCCTCCCCAAACCCTATACATGGCAAGAGCTGGTCTCCTAAATCCAAGAAGAAACTGGAAGCCAGATGTCTGTATGCCCTCCTCCCAATGCATCTCCAACCTGGAGTGCAGAGGGAGAGGGGAAGCCTGGGGCCCACTAAGAGTCCACCTGAGCCCACTTTAGCCATCTGAGCTGGCACCCAGGAAAGGTCTGGAGTCAGGGAAACAAGACAAGGACGACTGGGGGCCTGCCTCCTCCCATCACTCCCCTGACTAGGGAGACAGGGTCTGATATGGGGCCACCCCATAACCCTATACCTGGCAAGAGCTGGTCTCCAGAATCCAAGAGGAAACTGGAAGCCAGATGTCTGCCAGCCCTTCTCCTGATGCACCTCCCCCCTGGATTTTGTGGGAGAGGGGAAGCCTGAGGCATGAGAGGGGTCTTTTTGATTTCTGTAAATATAGGGGAATACTGCAAATTATTCCATTGGTAAAGCTTTTAAGTTGCTTCTTATAATGTGCTGAAATGGAATTCAACGTTTATAAGGTGAGCGCGGCCACGGTGCGAAGTGTAGTGGTCGTGCTTTTTGGATGTGGTTCCTGAGCATGTGCAGTCTTAGATGTTTGGCGGCCAGCTCAGCAGAGAAGAAGCAGAAAGGGGCAGACCGCATGGCTGGTGTCTTTAAAAGTGTCTGGGCTCCCAATCACCAGGCAGGATTGGCCCCACGTGCGTTGGGTGCGGGCAGCTTACCGAAGATGGGTCCTGGAGCATTTGCAGTCTTAGATGTTTGGCGGCCAGCTCAGCAGAGAAGAAGCAGAAAGGGGCAGACCACATGGATGGCATCTTTAAAAGTGTCTGGGCTCACAATCACCAGGCAGGATTGGCCCCATGTGTGTTGGGTGGGGACATCTTTCTGAAGGTGGATCCTGGAGCATTTGCAGTCTTAGATGTTTGGCAACCAGCTCTGCAGAGAAGAAACAGAAAGGGGCAAACCACATGGCTGGCGTCTTTAAAAGTGTCTGGGCTCCCAATCACCAGGCAGGATTGGCCCCATATGCGTTGGATGGGGACATCTTACTGAGGGTGGGTCCTGGAGCGTTTGCAGTCTTAGATATTTGGCAGCCAGCTCAGCAGAGAAGAAGCAGAAAGGGGCAGACCGCATGGCTGGCATTTTTACTGAGGGTGGGTCCTGGAGCGTTTGCAGTCTTAGATGTTTGGCGGCCAGCTCAGCAGAGAAGAAGCAGAAAGGGCTGGTTAACAGGTCTTAATTCTTATTTAGAGTTTATTTATTGCTTTAGCTACAACATATAGCTTATGCTTTCCACCTCTTCTTCATAGATATTTAAATTCCCCTGTTCTCCACAGTAAGTCTATCTGAATCAAGTTATGTATTATAATATTATATAAGAGTATCCATTACCAACTTTGTAAAATGCTAACTTTGGCTCATTAAGGCCAGAGTAAAACTTTGTCCTGTCCCTATACCCTGTTTTTCAATTATTTTGATTATTTGATTAAGTATGCCTCTTAACATAGATCACAAATAGATATCTCATTACACATTTCTATCTCCACTGGAAGAATTCATAATTGACTCTGTAAAGGAAGTGATCTTTGTTCTCTGCAAGTGATTAATTTCTTTAACAGTAACACAATCTTAATACATGTATTTTAATAAAAATGTAACTAAATAACTCAAATTATCTTTGCAACTATTTTTTATTTCACAGCATTCCAATAGACTGATACCCTTAAAGGAAAAAAGCCATGTATTTTTTATGCTGAACAACAATATCTTTAATCATGGAAGAGTTACTAGAGTCCAGAACCAGATTAATGGAAATAAAGCTGGGGTGCTTCACAGAGTAAGAAAACAAGACAGTCATGGTAGAGAAAAGCATAATAAGGGGACTCTCAGACTCGTGGATTGAGAGCCCTGATTGAAGTTCGTGTACAATATGTATTGTCCCGTGCCAAACATGGGGAAAAGGGCAGACGTTAACAGAAAATCTTTCCATCTAATGCTAATCAAGGCTGTGTGTCTTTACATCTCAGAAGAGGTGCTTTGAAGAGAAGAGGAAGCTAAAGTAAAGTCTATCTGAATTGTCTCCCTCCAGGAGAGATAGCAGGTGAAAGAGTGAATACAGGTCTACCATATTCAAATTAAGAGTCTTTAAGTAATCTATTTATGCCACTCTAATCGACTATTAACTCTCTAAATATTTATTTCTTGTATATCTTATCTGAAAATAATTGTGAATGAAGTACCCTAGAAATTCAGTGTTTTTGTATTGAGTAAGAGGTGGAACCCCAAACAATTCTTAGGAGACTCAGCGTTCCAATTTGATGATGATCTGCCAACTGAGTCAGACAGACTGACAAACCAAATACTATGTGGTTTAAGGATACAATATGTCTCGGGAAAATCCAGCAAGGCAGTCTCTAAGGATAAATCTGGAGCTGTTTGTGTGGGGTTTATGTTATGGCCATGTTGTGTGGGGATCAAGCTGGAGTTGTTCTCTTGTAAGATGGATTCTATTTTTCTTTATGATACTTAAAAAATTCATTTTTGATCTGCTTTACATTTCCAAAAATTATAATCACCATAAAATACAAAGTTTAAAATAGTTAGCAGTCAATCATTCAAATGTATTCACATCCTTGATGGCAGGAAAGGTAGGTTCTTCGACCCCTATACTATCCCTTCAGTCAGAGATGCAGTGATTTCTTTTAAAAGGAATATTTATGGCAATATAACTATTAAGAAACCTGTATCTCTATGTTTCTTAATTACCTTATCTAAAATGATAACAATTGAAAAATATGGACCTCGATAACAAAATCAAATAAAATCTAGTAGAAAGGTGATAAATGAACAAAGAAAAATCATGACCAGGCAAACAAGGCAAACTTTATACAAATTAAATCTTTAATTCCAATAATTTTGCTAGATAGACATACCAAAGTGTAAATGTTTATAAAAATATCCTAAATTGTGTTTTGTTTAATATAGCTATCTTCAAAGCTATCATGTTTCTTTAAAAGAAAATATGCATAAATCTTTTCATAAACTTAGAAGTGCTAAATTTTATGTCGCACTTTTACGCATTTTAGTGGCTTATTGTTTAGAAAATATAATCTCTCATGTGCAATATTTTGTAAGATAATTATTTACAGAATTGCAAAAAAGTAGGCATACATATAATATGAATAATATGAATCTAAAGAGAACTTAACTGCTTATGTACTTAAAATGAGATAGAGACATTGACTTAATGTAGGGAACAGTCAGTTTTTAGAAATTCTCTGAGATATGTCTTATGGTCTAAGAACTATAGCCTAAGAACTAAAAAAATTATGTCTAAACTTTTTCCCCAAAACCTGCATTTTCCCAAGTGTCATTAAATCTTGAGAGAAAATAAATATTAATGAATCTTAAGAAATAGTTGGAAACTTTGATTTTCATGGAGTTAAAAAATTCAAATTGAGGCAATAAAGTTCAGAGAAAGTCCTTGATGCAACAAACATCTCAATTGTGTCGCTGTGTTGGTGAAGTGTAATGGAAATGTGGGATGCAGGATGCATATGACTTAGCAGGGGTCTCAAACTAACGAACCGCAAGCCGTTTCCAGCCCTCCGTACATTTTGTGGCCCTGCCCTAGAGGAATCTTTTTTGTTTTGTTTTGTTTTAGTTGTTTGGGTCACACACCCCCCACTCAAGGATCAGCCCAACTTTTCCTCCTGCAGCCCCAGGTAAATTGAGTTTGAGACCCCTGACTTAACGGGTTGGGGAGTTGTCAGGACTGGCAAAAGAAAAAAAAAAGAGTTTTCCAAATTCATTTTGTGTTAGTAAGATTAAAAAAAGTGTCTCAGCACGGTTAGGTTAAAGGTATGATTAATCTAAACAAAGTCTTGTAAATAGTCCTCAAAAGCGAAAGGCTATGAATCATAAAAAATATAAATTCTTATTTAAAGTTATTATGAATATAATAGAAGTTTTATGGCTTCACAAGTTTTTTTCATTACCAAATGATGTAATGACAAGCAAATATCCAGAACCACAATTCGTGAACATAGTTATAATATTAAGGCAAGATGCTCTTCATAGTTTCATAAAAGAAGAATCTCATCTAAAAATAAGTGAGAGAATTGGTTTTAACTTCCATGTTTAGTTTAGATAAATAGGATTATTTTGTAAAGCTATTAGTACATAGATTACATGTGTCACATTAATTTTCTCTTTTATCAATCGATAATCAACTGGAGTAAAGTGATTTTCTTTCAATCATTAAGAACATAGATACTTAGAAAGCAATGCACGTTTATTTCTTTACAACACCCCATTGTGAGTGAATGAGATATTCGATTTCCATAAAAAATGTCTAAAAGATCAAAAATAGCTGGTGATGACCATAGTGAAAACATTATACTTTGTGATGGATGAATTAATGTTGTTATTTTGATTTTCAGAGTGTAACATAAGGCATATAAAGCACAATAAGTCCTTGGTAAGATGTGATATTTTTCCATCTGAATTTTGCATAAAAGTTTATTTTCTTTATTTACAATCCTCTTTCATAACCTTAGACTGAAACGATCAAAGTCAGTGGTTAGAAATTTTTCTAACTAAAGTTTAAGACTCAATTAATTTATTTATCCACTTATTTTCAGAATATTTAATTAATATGAAGGCTGATATTCTCCACAGGTGAAAATTGAGTGGCATTTAAAGAAAAATATATTAAAATTGTGGTCAATAAAAGTGATGATAGGAGAAAGATATATTCATTTATCTGAGTTAATAAATTCTAAGTAAAATTTACTGCTATTTTATCATTATAATATATTTAGCAGATGGTATAAATATGTATGTAAGCATATGAAAATCATTGGTAATTGCATAAGAGTTTGCTTTATTATATATCTCTTATATAGTAAATGCAATGTTTAAGTTATGATAATTATACGTGTAAGACTTTGTTATTCTTTCTGTTGTCTTTCCAACTTTGTTTATACATCTGCAACATACTGGCACTCAAAATTTATATATTACCAAGTTGAAAAAATCTTTTTATTTATTATTGGTACTATGATATTTAATGCAATTATGTCTTCAACAAAATAAGCATATTTGGTAGTTTTCTCTCTATCTTTGTTCTACAGTTGTCAGTAATGGAGAGCTTGTGGTGTTTAGGATCAAACTAAGTATTTCTTACATTATAGACATGTCTCTATTACCTGGATTCCTAGCATATTCAGAGATTTTAGGGCAAGAGCTTTATTTTTTTAATTAAATTTTGGGATTCACACCTGATTCTACTCAAGGGTTACTTCTAGCGCTGCACTAAAGAATTACTCTATGGTTCTCAGGGGACCACCTGATATGTCAAAGAAATCCAATCCAGATCTGCCGCATGTAAAACAATTACTCTGCACCATTGTATTATCTGCCTTGTCTCCAAGAACAATGGCTTTTAGATTTAATAATATGCCTGAATAACTCCATCATCAACTTTGAACTGAATTGAATTCAATGTAAAAACTGATATTTTATAGATCTGAATCACAGTGAACAAATTGTACTTTTAATTGTTCATCCTTTATTCTGATCAAGTTTTAATTTCTGAATTGATATTGTCATACCCCAAAATGCTTCCTTTTTTATTTATTTTTTATTGTTTGGTTTTTCAGGCCACACCCGTTTGATGTTCAGGGGTTACTCCTGGCTAAGAACTCAGAAATTGCCCCTGGCTTGGAGGACCATATGGGAAGCTGGGGGATCGAATGTGGTCCTTCCTTGGCTAGTGCTTGCAAGACACCTTACCTCTAGCGCCACCTTGCCGGCCCCAAAAATGTTTTCTTTTTTAAAAAATAAATTATTCAATTTAGTCACCATGAGATAAACAATTACAAAGTCTTTATGATTGAGTTCTAGTCATACAATGTACAATATCCCCCATCTTGCACATTTTCTACCCCCATGTCCCAGTTTCCCTCCTATTTTTCCCTGGCCTGTCTTTGTAGCAAGTTTTTTTCTCTCCTTGTTTATTCTTTTAGACACATTGGCTTGCAATATTGGTACTGAACAGGTACCATGATTATCACTTTACCTCCATTAAATAACCAGTTCTTGTCCAGATTAAACATTTTCAAACATCATTCATAGTGATTCCTTCTATACCCTCATTAAATTCTCTTGCTATGTGGCAAGCTTCCTACTATGCAACAGTCTTCCTGGCCCTCATCTCCATTGTTTTTGCATATTATTACCATATTATCTTTTCTTTTTAGATCACCAAAATAAATGTAATTATTCTGTAACTATTGTTCTCCCTCCTACGCATTTTACTCATCATATTAATCACCATAAACGTCCATGTGTAAACAGATTTTATGTCTTCATTTTCTTAACAGCTAACACTGCATAATACTGTGAGATGTACCATTTTTTAATTAAGTTCTATGTTACCCGGGTTGTTTCTGGATTCTAGCTATTGTGAATAGCCAGTGAATTTTTGAATTTATATAAAATCTTATGTGCTATATTAAAAACAGAGAAGTATTTGAAATATGGGATTTAATTTCCATGCATATATGTGTAGAGTAAGTGATGTGTTCATATAAATTTTTATATAAACTATCTCATCAATTTGAGATATTTGAGTATTTGCATTTTTGTTTTGATCAATAGTTTGGGACACTTATTTTATTCTACTTTTGATCCAGTTTCTGAAGATTAGCTTAAAGAGTAAAGGCAATAATGAGATTTCCATAGTAAAAGAGAATCATGCCTAAGAAAATAGAAAATAAATATAATACAGTAAGAATTTACATCTTACCAAGTGCTATTAAGATAATTTAAACATACCAATAGTTATTACTTTTATTGTTTTTAGATGGGGTATACTGAGAGGAGCGCAAAGAAAGAAAGAAAAATTTTGGGTATGTAATATTATCAACTTGAATTATTACTATAAAGTAAATTATATGGTATTTTGTGTGCTCTCAAACTCATTGTAATATAGTATGCTATTTACATAAATTTCTTTACACTTATTAATCATTTTACAAGAAATTTTCTCAACTCATTTCTAATTTTATGCAGAATATTATGTTCTAGTTTGCACTTTTTGATAAGAATTGTCACCATATATGAAATTCAAGTTTAACATATATCATTATTATTAATATTGAGTTCCCCATTTTAACAATACTTTTTAATTATATTTTTAATATTCTTATTTTTTTGGTAAAGTCAGTCATTAATATCCATATTAATAGAGAAATAATTGATATATAATATCCTATTAATTTAAGACAATTTCAATGGTTAATTTATATATGTAAATTGCAATATAATTCCTAAAAACATCATCTCACTAAACCACCTTTTAAGTCTGTGTTGTGAGAAATTTTAGCAACTTGTAGAATTATAATTTTTTTAAGATACTGTCCTTTTACGTATGAATGCTCAGATTGCATTAATCTGCATGTATATCTACCAGTTTTTAAGCTATTTAAAAACATTTTCCAATTTCTCCTTTCCACTCTAGTCCCTGGAAACCAATTGAATTTATGAGATTAACTCTTTTAGATGCCATATATCATTAATATATCTAACTTTTTGTCAGACTGTATTTTTTATATTTGTCTAATTTTTCACTTAAAGTTTTTCTTGAGTTTTATTTATATTAATCTATAAAATTCCAAGAAAGTCCTTTTTATAAAAAGGCCAAACATTTTATGCATATATGTGTATGTACAGTCATGTTTACTTTATGGTGGCAATATGTTCCAATAAAGGTATTGTTAGGCAACTTCATCACTGTGTGTATGATAAAGCACAATTAGGACAATCTATGTTGTATATCCCACCTCATACCTAGCTACATGGTACAGACTATTAGGAGCACTGTTTTATTTTAGTCTATCATTAAGAAAAACATTACTAAGCAATACATTATAGTATTACATTTTATGTATTTATTTTTTGTATTGAAGTATACTCCTTTTCACTCTTGTCAATAGTATGCTGCAATGAATATGATGAAGATAAATTATGTTAAATTTTCATCTGTAAACTTATAAGATAAACTGTAAATTTATTTGATAGGTCATACTGCAGTTTTATATTAATTTTGAGAACTCTGAATCCCCCTGAACACAGTAACAAATTTACATTTTCAATAATAGTATACAAATGTTCTTTTTTTGTAGTAATATTTAACTACTAGATAGGCAAACTAGATAGATAAACTATAATCAAGTGTGTAATGTTTCACATACTGGTGTTCAGTTTGAAAAAATAATCATCTATTTTTATCCATTTTATTGTGCTGTATTCTCATTTGAAATTTTAAAAAGTTTCTTAGTTTTCTTAGTTAAATTATCAAAATTAGGAAGGTAAAACTTTATAAAAGTTTTGTTTCAATAGATGTGCAGTTAGAGATATGCATTTCTTAGAAAACAACGCCTTTATAAATCACACAAGAAAACTGGAGATATAATAAAGAAGGTAAGGCACTTGCCTGATCACAAAATCAGAGATGTTGCAAAAAAAAGGAAAGACGACTATAGAAATCTATATTCCTAATGTACACAGCCGCAAAGATCTTCACAAAATACTCGCAAATAGAATCCACCATCTCATCAAGTAATTCATGCACCATGACCAAGTAGGCTACATTTCAGCAATGAAAGGATGGTTTGATATCCGTAAATAAATCAATACAATACAGTATATAAATAAAAGTAAATGTTAAAATCATATAATTTTATCAATATATTCGAGAAAGCATTCAATAGGGTCCAACACTCATTCATGATAAAAAAAACACTCTCAATAAGATGGTCACAGAAGAAACTTTTCTCAATATAGTCAAGGTCATCTACCACAAGCCTGTGGCAAATATTATTCTCAGTGAAGATAAACTAAGTCTTTGCTCTAAAATCTTGTACAAGGCTGCCCAAGTCACCACTCTTATTCAACATAGTGCTGGAAGTTATTGCCATAGCAATTAGGCAAGCAAAAGATATCAAGAGCATCCAGATATGCTAGGAAGAATTCAAACTCTCATTGTTTGCAGATAAATTCATACTATGTTTAGAAAACCATACAGACTACCAAAAGCTTTAAAAACAATTGAGTCATATAAGAAAGTAGCAAGCTCCAGAATTAATACATACTCTGTTCATGGATTGGGAGTTTAAACATCACTAAAATGGCAATACTCCCCACAGATTTGTACAGATTTAATGCAATTCCTCTAAGTATAACCATGGCGTTTTTCAAAGAAGTGGGTAAACACTCCCGAAATTGTTTTTGAACAATTATCCCACAAATATCTGCAGCAATACTTAAGAAAAAGAATATTGGAGTCATCACTTTCCCAACTTCAAATTTCATTACAAAGCAATAGTCATTAAAAGAGATGGTATTGGACTAAAACAGACCCTTATATCAGTGGATAGAAATGAGTATTAAGAGAATGTTCTCCAGACATACAATCAATCTTTGATAAAGGGACAAGAAATGCAAAATGGATCAATCTCCTCAACAACTTGTGTTGGGATCACTAGTCAGTCACATTCAAAAAAGCAAATACAGACTTCTATCTAACAACATGTGAAAATGTAAAACTCAAATGCATTTGAGATTTTTATAAAAACCTGGACCTTAGGTATGTAGAACAACACGAAAAAAATCCATATTACTGAAAATAAAGGCATCTTCAAAGTTCCAAAAACGTGGAACTGGAGATTAACTGATGAAATTATATTAGGATGAGAAGCTTCTGCATCTCAAAGGAAATTGTGAGAAGAATACAAAAGCCACTCACAGAATGGGAGAAACTATTCACCCAATACCCATCATATAAAAGACTATTGTCTAAGATTTACATGTTATTGAGAGAACATAACAAGTAATGATTCATCTAACCCCAAAAAATATGGGGAGAGTAAATGAAAAGACACTTCCTCAAAGATGAATTACAAATGGTCAAAAGGCACATAAAAATGCTCCGCATCACTCATCATCAGGGAGATGCAAATCAAAACAAGTATAAGGTTATATATGTATAACTGTGGTATATATACACAATGGAATACTATTGATCCATCAGGAGAGATAAAGTCATGAAATTTTCTTATACATGAATGAATATGGAAACTAATGTGATGAGTGAAATAAGTTGAGGGAAATAAGTGGAGGGAAAGAGATAGACACAGAATAGTCTTACTCCTGTATGGATTTAAGAAAAATAAAGGCATCATTGTAATAATATCCAGAGACAATGGAGATGAAGACTGGAGAGAGGATATAAAACTTATCACATAGAGTGATGAAAGCAGTTAGAGAAACAATTACACTTGAAACTATCATGACAGTGGTAATAATAGAGAGAATAGAATGTTTGGAATACAGGCAGAGAGTTGATAGGAGGAGAATGAGGTGGTATTGTGATTGGAAAGTTGTACTGGTATAGTGGGGTGTTCTTTTTTATGAAAAAAAAAAACTACAAACATGTTTGTGATCATGGTGCTTAAATAAAGCTATTATTTTATAAAATAAACTCAAGGTGTTGTCATTGTTTTGCTTTGTCATTGTCTTGCTTTGCATTACATTTTTGTATTACATTTAATAAGAATTTCTTAACAAAGACCTTTTCTCTCTATATTCCAATATATTCAACTTAATATAATCCAGTTGCATATATATTGATACGTTTGTAATTTTATCCATTTTACAGCTTAGTTTAGTATTCTCTGCTCTTCAACTTTCTAAAGAAGATTTCATTGATTATTTATTGTTTTAATTTAATTTAAATTTATTTAAGCATTTTGATTACAAACATGATTGTAGTTTGGTTTCATCAGAAAAAAGAACACACCTCCTTCACTAGTGAAACATTTCCGTCACCAGTGTCCCCAATATCCACCCCCCCCCCCGCCTATATTGGAGACAGGCATTCTACTTCAATTCCCACTCAATGATATAGACATTGTAGTTGTTAGTGTAGTTATTTCTCTAACTGCACTCACCACTTTGTGGTGAGCTTTCTATCATGAGCCAGTATTTACAGCCCTCATCTCTATTGTCTTTGGGTATTATTTCAATAATGCCTTTTATTTTTCTCAAAACCCATAGATGAGTGAGACTATTCTGTATATATCTCTTTCCCTCTGACTTATTTCACTCAGCATAATAGATTCCATCACCATCCAAGTATAGGAAAATGAAGTCATGAGACATCATCTCTCCTGATGGCTACATAGTGTTTGATTGTATATTTGTACCAGTTTTTTTAGCC
The DNA here is from genome assembly GCA_004027635.1 of Crocidura indochinensis. Lineage (NCBI taxonomy): Eukaryota > Metazoa > Chordata > Mammalia > Eulipotyphla > Soricidae > Crocidura > Crocidura indochinensis. The sequence continues at coordinate 11,680 of PVKC010008133.1, read as the reverse complement.
ATTCATCTGCTGAAGTGCATCTTGGTTGTTTCTAGAGTCTGGCTTTGTAAATACTGCTGTTAAGAAGATAGGTGTGAGGAAGGGATTTTTGTATTGTATTTTTGTGTTCCAAGGGTATATCCCTATGAGTGGATTAACTGGATTATATGGTGCCTCAATTTCCAGGTTTTTCTTTAAGGAATCTCCATATTCTTTCCCATAAGGGCTGCACTAGGAGGCATTCTGACCAGCAGTGATTGAGAGTTCCTTTCTCTCCACATGCCTACCTCACCAATTGTTCTTATTTTTTGTGATGTGTGTCAGTCTCTTTGGCTTTAGATTGTACCTCATAATTGTTTTGATTTCCATCTCCCTGAGATGAGACATGTGAAGCATTGTGTCACGTGTCCGTTGGCCATTTGTATTTCTTTTTTGACAAAGTCTCTGTTCATTTCTTCTCCCCATTTTTCATGGGATTAGACATATATTTTAATTTCTGCCAGAAAATAATGTTTTTTATCGTAGCCCCTTATCTGAAGGGTATTAGGTGAATAGTTTCCCCAATTCTGTGGGTGGCTTTTGTATGCTATACAATATTTCCTTTGAGGAGCTGAAGCTTCTCAGCTTAATATAATCTCATCTATTTACCTTTGCTTCTGATTTTTTGGAGAGTTTTGTTTCATCCATGAAGATACTTTTAGTATCAATATCATGGACTGTTTTACCTACATGTTGTTCTATAAAGATTATGGTTTGTGGCAGATGTAAATATTTTTAATTTATTTGTATTTGACCTATGTGAATGGTGTAAGATGAAGTTCTGAGTTCTCTTTTGTGCAAGTAGCTGAGCAGTTGTGCGAACACCACTTGTTGAAGAGGCTTTTCTTGTTCCATTTTGCTTTTGCCCCTTTATCAAAAATTGTTTGATGTATATCTGGGGCACATTCTCTAAATACTCAAGTCTACTCCACAGATCTAAGGAGTAGTATACCATAGTATTCCATGGTATTCCAGTACCATGCTGTTGTAATGACTATAGTTTTGTTATACAATTTAAAGTTGGAGAAAGTTATACCTCCTATATTCCTTTCCCATAGGCTACTCTCACTATTCATAAGAGCTTCATCCACTTCTTTAAAAATTGCATTGATATTCTTAGAGGAATTTTATTAAATCTATACAAAGCTTTTAAACACTGATTTATCCTGTATACTGGTCATCAGCTATCGTTAATAACTAATATTATACAGCAGTGGTTTTCAATTTTTATAATTCCTACTAAACCCCAGTTATGGATTTATAGTTAAAGATTACTAATATCATATATCCAAATTATTACAGTAAGAGTCCAGAGCAATAGCATAGTGGTAGGGTGTTTGCTTTGCATGTGACTGATCCAGGGTAGACCTATATTCAATACTTGACATCCTATATGGACTCCCAAACCAGGAGCTATTTCTAAGCACATAGCCAGGAGTAAACCCTGAGCTTCACTGGGTAGGACCCCCCAAAAAATCACATTAAATTAATATTCCAAATCTTTTATAAATCAAAAGTAATTTAGATTGTATTTTTCAGCCTAATAATAGAGTAATAGAGTAAAGTCAAATATAATAATTCATTTTTGAGGCACATAGTCACTTGTTTAAATTGAAAATATCATTGCATTTTAACTGAGAAATAGAGCTGTTTTTGAATTATTGCTTGAGGTGGGCTAACAGTTTTCCCTGCATAAAATACCTAGACCACATTAAGAAACTAAGAAGTCATACATATACCAAAACATGCTCAAAAGCTATTATAAATAGATTCCTCACCATATTTGGTCCTCATATTTAAGTTTGCCAATATTTATATTTTAGCAATTTCCAATTACATGAAAAAATATATTTTTCCTTAGATCATTAGCCACTTCTAAAATATTCCGGGATGTTGTATCAATAATGATTCAGTACAGCTAGAAATAGACAGAAGACAAGGATGAGAATCTAAAATAACTTCTTAGTTTCTTTTTAAAGTAGTTATGTTAGAGCCAATGCTAATCGAAATCCATTTTCTATTTTTATCCTGATAGAAATGTGAGAGCTCAATACAGTCCAATATGCCTTAAGATGATCATGGTGCTTCATGTCCAAGAACTTTTCATTTTAGGCCCCAGTGTAGAAACAATGTAAAGCAAATATGGAATTGAAATATGGTTTGAAATCTCTAGTTTACCAAGTCTCCTGAATGGTTCAAATCATGAAGTTATTAAATTTTCCATTTGTTTTGTGATTATGTAACTAATTCTTGGTTGTCCATTTGCCTTTCTAGTGTTCCTGACAGGCTTTGTTAATGTTTCTCACTCCCTGAATACTTATTTAAAAATTCTCAATATACAGGTCCTTTCTCTAAACATCCACACATTTTCAAAATAAAACTGTAAACAGAAGAATTTCTAATTTCCATTGACTTAACTTTCAGACTCAATTTTTATCTATTTTTATTTCTTTTACTCTAAGTATTTCATCCAGCATACTTCAAGTTTCCTATCCAATCTATGTGCCCTTTACATCCATTATTGCCATCCTTCCCATTTTATACAGAAATACTTTATCAAATAAAAATTTTTCTATATTACTCTCATGCTAGAGTCACTGAATAATTTGCCTTTATTCTAACCGTTATTTCTTCTGTATGAATGTCCTTACTTACTTTTCGATTATTTGACCCCCAACCTGTTCATTTTTATGACCTAATTATAATTTAATTGCCTTATTTTATTGCTGCATGCAGCTGCTTGCTTTAATGTTTATGCTTTTATGATTTGCATTACTTGAATTCCCTCCCTTTCTTTTTAATGTCTGGCCAATTCATGTTCAGCTTTTTATATATACAACATATAGACTTCTTTTAGGATAACTTCCCTGAATAATATAAATAATAAGATGCCTATTAATTTTAACATTCGTGCCCCTTTAGTTTTATGTATTTGTTTAATTGTTATCATCTTTATAATCAAAAATGAAAGGATAATATCTATCTTTCTTTGTCTTCTAGTGCCATTCATATGGCCAGTCTCAAGATTACACCCTTTATAGCTATAATATCTTCTGATGTGTTATATTAAACTCTCTTATGTTATTACTGTGTTTGAGTGTTTGGGATTGGGAAAATAGGTATCATTCTCCTTCTGATTTTTACCAAAATGAACATACTGACTAGTAATCTACTTGATGAAGATTAAAACCTTTATTTGTATGTATACAATATTTAAATATTTGAACCAGAAACATAGTGCTATGGATAATGGGGTTTGTTTTGCATGCTGCACGTTTGAGTTTGTATCCCTGGTAGCATATATGTTCCCCTGAGCTACATAATAAGTAATTGCCAAGCACTGCTAGATGTGTCTTAAAACATACAAAAAGTTTTCAAAGTTCCAATCTCTACATGTAAAGGACTTTTAAATGTAAGTATGAGTTCCTTGTATTTTAATGGGAAGAATTTTAAAATAATCAAGAGTGATATTCAGATTTTTTTTCCTTTTCCTGCAGATTGCTGCTAATTCCTGGGGAAAATCATGGGGAGAGAATGGTTATTTCAGGATTCTTCGAGGAGTAAATGAATCTGATATAGAAAAATTGATTATTGCAGCTTGGGGACAACTGGCAAGTTCGGATGAACCATAATCATAGCATCAAATATATTCAAGCCCATGAATTCAAGTAACCCTTAAACTAAAATGAAGTAATGTAAGGTCCTCTATGGTGGTAAAATCTTTGCCTCATCACTTGTTATTATTCAATATATTTTTTCTTGTTGGACCCAGGATCCTACTTTATTTCTATTATATCAAATATATAAAAAATACAAATAGGCAGCAGAATAAATGTGAAGTACCCTTATTGACATTTTCTTTCTCTGATGACATTTCTATCTCATTCCTATTCTTCTTATTTTGAGTGGTCACCAGCATTTTATTTGTATTAAATATTATTGATATTAGAATGTAGGAATGACATAATTTTTTCTGTGTAAAGAGGAATACAGAAAAAAAACAATTTCAACTCACTCAATTTAACCTCTCTATGATTTTTTAAATAAAATAATGTTGTTTTAAATTAAGATTGTACTTATGTGAAAAAATCAATGGAAGTGAATGATTACCTTCTTCTCTTAAAATGTTAACACTTTGGTTCTTTTTTTTGTTTTTTGTTTTTTTTTGTTTTGTTTTTGGGCCACACCCAGTGACGCTCAGGGGTTACTCCTGGCTATGTGTTCAGAAGTCGCCCCTGGCTGGCCTGGGGGACCATATGGGGCACGGGGGATCGAACCGCGGTCCGTCCAAGGCTAGAGCGGTAAGGCAGGCATCTTACCTTCAGCGCCACCACCCGGCCCCAACACTTTGGTTCTTTTAATTAACCTAAAATTAACTCATACTTGCACACAAAAAAGAATAGCTCATCACAGGAGAAAAACTGCTTGCTATAATATTGTATAATAGCCTGTGATGTAGAGTTGTCAAGCAATGCAAAAAGCATTTTAGCTAACATTAGCTATACATTCGTGAGATGTACACACTCCTGTTTCTCTTGCAATACTAGAATGGGAGAGATAGCACAATTACTCCCTCAAACAGCAATATGATGCAACTAGTCATAAAGGATAAATATACTTTTATTTTAGTATATTTTTAAGATTCTAATAAAGTCATCTAAATTGTCCAATCTCATGGAGTCTAAGTTGGGCCCACATGACACTTGTTCAGGGTGGTAGGCACCGCTGTATTATAAAATATATGCATTTTTATTCCTAAAATTTCTGTGCATAAGATTTCCCCTTTCTTACTGTGCCTATAGAAAAGCATATGGTGTCATATTATACTGCTGGTGCATTTGGGGTAAGAATTACAGGCTACACTATCTTTGTGTCCTTGTTTTGACCTGAGCTTTTATCCCAGGCAAGATATTTCTTCTAGGTTTTTGTACCAAGTAGAATCAAAGCAAGTGAAGTTAAATAAAAATATATCTATATAAAATAGAAGAAATAAGTAGTTTAAAAAAATTAGCAGGCATATATTTTATATATTTCTTTCAATTTATTTTAATGTATTTTTAATTCCACTTCACGTAATATTTTTAGTGTCAGGAATTGAACCCAGGTCCTACATCACACATTCAAGGCAAGTTAGAGATCATATAGCCCCTTTTATAAAAAAAAAAAGTCTTTAGCTAAAATTTTAGAAGCCTAGAGAATTATTTTTCGGTGTTAGAGAAAAGAGATATTAAGACATGAAAATAAAGTAGAAAAGATTCAAGTTATTCCTAATTCTTCCTTATATACATTTTCTTTTCTTTTTTTTTTTTGTTTTGTTTTTGTTTTTTGGATCACACCCGGTAGTGCTCAACTGCGGGTGCCTTGAAGCTCCCCGGGGGACCCGGCCAGCGGGAGGGAGCCGAGAAACAACCATACCTTTATTCAGAAGGGCTAAGAGTGCACCACACCTGTCAAGAAATCAAAGAGGTTATAGAATGACCCAAGACGAAAATCCGATCAGGGGCGTCTTTAATGGGGAATGTGCCTGCTTTTATAGACAGGCAGAAAGGGGCTGGCAGAAGACAATGTCAATCATTCTTTTGGGCGCACAGGCCACAGAAAGGCATTGTTCCCAAATATGGAAGGTGGGCAAATGGTGGGGAGTGAGGTAGTTCAGCACCTAGACAGTTTTCACTGAGACATTTTATGACCCTGAGAGAAGCCTGCTAGCTACATTCCCAAGCCCTTAACAGATTTATGGAGGGGCAACTCCTTTAAGAAGTAACTTTGTAACAGCAATGTAACAAAGAACAAGAATGCAGACCAGGATAGTAAAAGAATGGAGCATATGAGCAATTACATCTCTAGACAACTCCTTGGTTTGCAGGGAGGCGCAAATGAATCCACTAAAAGTATCAACTGTGACATGAATATATTTGAGGTTGCCAAAGGCAGAGTAGTGGGTAACATCCATTTGCCAGAGTTCTCCAGGTACTATACCACGGGGATTAACACCAACGTGAGGTTCCGGAAGGAGAGAAAGACAGGATTTACAGGAACGAATAATATCACTGGCTTGTTCACGAGTGATAGCATATTTGAGACGGAGAGTTTGCGCATTAAGGTGATGGAGTCGATGGGCAAGAGAGGCCTGCTCCAAGGGAGAGTGAGGAGAGGGAGGGTTGGAAAGTGAGAGGAAAAGCATGGTGGAGGTACGAGTGACTTCATCAACTTGGGCATTACCCAAGGTTAGCGGGCCTGGAAGACCTGAATGAGCACGAATGTGTGACACATAAAAGGGGTTGGAGCGTTGCAAAATAAGCTGCTGTATGTTAAAGAAAGTTGAAAGGCAAGAGTAGTGGGTTTAATGAATGGGACTGTTTCCAAAAGAGGGAGAGAGGAAGCACTATAGTGACTGTCAGTGTAGAAATTAAAGGCTTGAGAGACTGAGAAAAACCTGATAGACTGCTTCTAATTCAACGAGTTGAGCAGAAGAATGTGTAGTAATTGTGGTGGAAAGGGAGCCATCGACTGAAAAAGAGACCGTACCATTGGAGTTGCCGTCAGTAAAGATGAGAGAGGCATTTGGATTCGGTTGATGTTTGGTAATCTTGGGAAACACAACAGGGTGTACATTTAGGAATTGTAGAAGCTTCTTAGAAGGCATATGTATAGAGATGGAACCTTGGAAATAGGTGAGAAAAATGAGCCAGGATTGCTCCAAGCAAGTTGCTAGGTATTATAAGGAATAACAAGTGTATCGGGATATTTTGCAAAGAGCTTAAGGGAGATATCACAGCCCTGGTGTAAAAGTTGGAGAACTAAAGCCGGGGGGTAGGGTGAGAGAATTCTAGAAGGAGAGGAGGGAAAGTGGATCCAGTAGAGGGGGGCAGTTTGCCAAAGGACAGCGGTGGGTGAGATAGCAGTGGAGCAAACAATAAGAGACAGGGGAGCAGAGGGTTCATAATAAGTAATAAACTGATTTTGAATGGCATGATTAACAAGTTCAAGTGCAGCACGTGCTTTGGGGGTAAAAGAGCGGGGACTAGTTGGGTCACGATTCCCCTGAAGGATATCATTTAGGGGCTTAAGGTCTCCTGTGGGGAGTTTAAGATAAGGACGAAGCCAATTAATATCCCCAACTAGGCGCTGAATGTCATTAAATGTTTTAAGATGTTGCGTGCGAATTTGTACCTTTTGGGTTTTAACCCGGGATGGTAAAAGCTCAAATCCTAGGAAAAGATGTGGTGGAGAGACTTGCACTTTATCCTGTGATATGTGAAAGCCGTTGGAGGATAAAAGAGAAATTAATTCAGAAGAGGAGGAACGCAGAAGAGATTCATCCGAACACACGACAAGAATATCATCCATGTAAATTAAAATGTAAAGTGAGGGGTTAAGGGCGCGGAAGGGATCAATAATTGATGCTACATACTTTTGGCAAAGAGTGGGACTATTGGCCATGCCTTGAGGTAGGACCTTCCACTGGTATCGGGGAAATGGGCCGGCACAATTGGGAACTGGGAGAGAAAATGCAAAGCGTTTGCAGTCATCAGGGTGGAGAGGAATGGAAAAGAAACAATCTTTAATATCAATAACTATTTTGAAAGTATTGGCAGGAATGGCGGATGGCACCGGGAGGCTGGCCTGAGCAGCCCCCATGGGAATCATAGTTTTGTTGATAGCTCTAAGATCGTGGAGAAGGCTCCACCTGCCGGATTTTTTATGAATTACAAAAATGGGCGTATTCAAGGGGGAAGTGGAAGGCTCAATATGATCAGCTTCTAGTTGTTCTTTTACCAGTGCGTTGGCGGCTTGAAGTTTTTCAGAGGAAAGCGGCCACTGGCTGACCCAAACAGGTGTATCAGAACACCAGGTAATTTTATCTGCCGGAGGAATGTTTTTGGAGGGAGTAATAAGTGCCGGGAAGGCTTGTGAATAGCCCAATCCAAGGCAGCCAGGATTTGGTTTGGGTTGGATAGGTTTAGTAATGCCTTGGAGATTTTTTCCCAAACCTTTAGAAGGCACATAGCCCTGGCGCATCATTTGCTGTAAAACAACAGGAGTTTTGCACTTGACGAGATAAACTTCCATTTGTTCCATAATGTCTCTTCCCCATAGATTAATTGGTAAGTCAGGAATAATGTACGGGCGAACAAGGCCAGTGTCTCCATCCTCATTCTTCCAAATTAATTCTTTGGCGCTGACAAGGACCTGTTTAACTGTGCCCGCTATACCAGAGACTGCATCGTAAGAGGCAGTGGTGGGCCAGTCCCTGGGCCAAAGATCAGGGGAAAAGCAAGTGGTGTCTGCACCAGAGTCAAGGAGACCCACGAAGGGCAGAACTTCCACTGTGATGTGGAGTGGAGGTTTAAAGTTGCTCATGGCACGTATCCAAAATATATCTAAGGAGCCAGGGTCAGTAGCACCACGCTTTTCCGTTAAGGAGGGTGAGGTATTGTTAAGAGGGAGTGGGAGGGCTTGTGCAATGTGCTGCCCAGGCAATACTTGAACCGGATGAAAGGGGGCAACTGCAAGGAGTATAATTTCGCCCGTATAGTTATTATCTACAACGGAGGGCTGTACTAGGAGGCCTTTAATGGTCATGGATGCCCTTCTGATAATCATGAAAAATTGCCCAGGAGATGGAGGGCCGAAAATGCCAGTTGGAATCTGATAAAGACCATGCTGGGGTGTTATGATGTGTGGGGAGGCGGGACAGATGTCCGTTCACTACTGTCGGGGGATGTGCGCATGAGTGAGGCTGCTGTGGGGGGAGCAAAGAGGGGGGAAACTAAAGGCTGCGGTGGCTGAGGCTGGTAAGGTTGCTGTTGTTGCTGATAAAAGGCTTGGGGAGCCGGAGCAGCTTGGGGTGATGGAGTAGGGAGTACCGGCTGACTGGGCTCCGAAGCCGGAACAAAACGTTGAACTGGGAAGCGCGGGCCCCGGAGTCGGCCCGAAAGGAGTTTCCCGAAGCCGAAAAGCGGTGATTAGGCTGTAGGGGGTGTCCATCAATATCAGTGGTGGCAGTGCACTCAGCAATCCAATGGTGCCCACGGCGGACGCGCGGACAAAATAGAGTGCGGGGCTTTGCCGTGTCTGTTTGCATGACAGGGGTGAGCGTTGGGGACATTGGGCAATAAAGTGTCCGGCCTGGCCACAAGAAAAGCAAATTTTGCCTGAGGGTTGGGACTGGGACTGATAGGCAGCCATAGCATGAACAACCCGGTGGGCGATAGGGTCAGCATTGCGGCAAATATCAATCATATCATGGATGGATTTACCTGTCATGCGCCCCTTTAACAGGGCTTTGCAAGAAGCATTAGCATTTTCAAAAGCAAGTTGTTTAACCAGAGGATCATTCATTTCAGAGGAAGGAGTCCCAAGAATTCGCTCAACAGCCTCTAGGAGGCAACTTATGAAGGTGTTATAAGGTTCATCCAGTCCCTGAATTATCTGACTTAATGGGGAGTAAGTGCCCCCTTACCTGGGGAGATTTCACCAGGCACTCATGGTGGCAAAGCCTGTATTGGAAAGAAGTTCAGGAGAAAGAGTGCGCTGCTGGTGGAGGGTGTCATACGGGGCAGAGCCAGAGAGCATAAGGAGACATTCTCTGTCACCTCTGGCTAATTCATGGCAGGCCTTTAAAAAATCAGCTTCCTGAAGCAAATACAGTTTATGTGGTAGTGCATTGGAGGCAATGCATTTCCACTCGCAAGGGAGAAGAGCACCTCCATTTCCCAAGGATTGGAGACACGAGATGGTATAGGGTTCCTGGGTTCCATAAGTTTTAACATCCTGAAGCAGTTCAGTAAGATCTTTTCTATTTATAGCCTCATAGCGCAGGAGAATTTCCTGCAGCATCTCACCCCCGGTGGCTCCGGAGCAGCTGGGCTGAGCGTTCTCCAGTTTCGTCTCTGCATCTGAGTCGGAGTCACTTGCACTGGCACCCGAGCCATCCATGCTGTTTGTGCCCTCAGCGCTGGCTGCACCTGCAGCAGCAGCGACTTCAGCGGCGGTGGCTCGCTTGCGCCATGCTCTGCTTCTTGTGAGGGGACCAGACACAGGCGTGCGGGGAGGGAGTGGCGGTGGGGGCCGCTCAGTGGGCGGAGGAAGGATTTGTCCATCATTAAGATGGACAGGAAAGGCAACAGCAGTTTTTGACCCAAGAGCGTCAGCAAGTTTATCAGACAGGTGAGAAACCAAAGTGGAGATTTGAGCATCTAAATCAGTGGGAGGGGCGGGGTGTGGGGGTGCAGAGGACAAAGGCGGGAGTTCTAAAGACTTTGGCGGAGCAGGAAAAGTGTAGGGCGGAGGACCGGCTGGCAGAGGGTCTTGATAATGGGTGTCCTGTTCCTTTAAGGTTTGTACGTCCTGCGGATTAAGTTCCTGGGAAGGAGCTGAAGCAATGGCAGGATAGAGGCGAGAAATGCCAGAGAGGTTCTTGAGCGCAGTTTTAAGTTTAGATGCAAAGGAAGGACTGGATGCATCAGAAACTTTCACTGTGGGTGGAGGTGGAGATTCAGAAGCTGAAGGTGATAGTTGAGAGACAGAACCAGTGCGAGAAGGGTTTTAGAACACTCACGAGATGCCTGCCTGAGATGGATCTCAGCGGCACGAACAATTTCGTCTGCAGCATATTCACTGCCACTGGCTACAATGATATCCCTGAGTAAACTCTAATACTGTAAAATCACCTTTTCCTTGTCAGGGCCTTTGTTAGAGGAAAAATGATCACTTAGTTCGTTACCTACTTTATCCCAGGTAGATACAACAATATTTGGACTCATAAGAACGAACCAAGGGCAAACATCATGGATAAAGATAAAAAAAATTACAAATATTTTTTTTTAGTAACCTCTATACATCTACGTTTCAATTCTGACTGAATGTCTTCGACAAATTTCAGCTCAGTGCTCAGCGCGGCACCCATGGTCGCGAATCCGATGGGTGATGCCCCAAAGGCCAATCAGGGGTGGCGGGGGAGGGGACGACGGGTGAAAACTGCAGTTTAAGGCTACCTAGATCAGCACGACCCTGATGGGGTACCTGGTACCTGAGACTTACGAATTAGGTCCGGACTCGCCGCTCTAGTCGTCCGAAGGTTATGGCGTTCTGTGCCCCACGTTGGGCGCCAAAATGCGGGTGCTTTGAAGCTCCCGGGGGGGGGGGGACCCAGCCAGCGGGAGGGAGCCGAGAAGCAACCATACCTTTATTCAGAAGGGCTAAGAGTGCACCACACCTGTCAAGAAATCAAAGAGGTTATAGAATGACCCAAGATGAAAATCCGATCAGGGGCGCCTTTAATCTGGAATATGCCTGCTTTTATAGACAGGCAGAAAGGGGCTGGCAGAAGGCAATGCCAATCATTCTTTTTGGTGCGCAGGCCACAGCAAGGCATTGTCTCCCAAATATGGAAGGTGGGCAAATGGTGGGGAGTGAGGTAGTTCAGCACCTAGACAGTTTTCACTGAGACATTTTATGACCCTGAGAGGAGCCTGCTAGCTACATTCCCAAGCCCTTAACAGATTTATGGAGGGGCAACTCTTTTAAGAAGTAACTTTGTAACATCAATGTAACAGAGAACAAGAATGCAGACCTTATTGATTTAAGCGGATGGGCAAGGGAAGTATAACTATATTCCTGGGAGTGGTACCAGGCTGTGTTCCTCTCCTAGGGCTCA